>JAOXJJ010000972.1:0-18522 GCA_025769935.1 Phoenix roebelenii
ATATATTCATCAATTAATTTGGGGAATCGTTCTTTTGCGCGAAGTATACAACCCCGGTCCCCCTCTCTCGCATATTTTGTGTGCTTAAAAAGCAAAATAGTTGAGTTGAACTGGAAAAAAAATAGACACCGGGCTTCCCATGGTGAACCACTCATTCTCACCTTCCGCCACCCAGACCCAGCCACGGCCTCCGCTATCCATAAACCACGCCCACCTCGCCGCCCTCCTCCAACTCTGCCAAACCCCCCGCGAGCTGAACCAAATCCACGCCGCCTCCATGAAAACCGGCCTCTTCCCCCACTCTCCCGCCTTCTCCTCCCGCCTCCTCGCCCTCCACTCCCGCCCCGTCCTCGCCACCCTCGACGAAGCCCGCTCCGTCCTCGCCCGAATCCCCCACCCCACCGCCTTCTCGTGGAACGCCCTCATCAAGCGCTGCGTCGAAGAACACCACTCCCACACCGCCCTTGCCCTCTTCTCCGACATGCTTCGCCGGTCCTCCGCCGCCCCCGACAACTTCACCCTCCCCTGCGTGATCAAAGGGTGCGCTCGGTTGAATGCCGTCCAAGAAGGGAAGCAGATCCATGGGTTGATTCTGAAGCTGGGTTTCGGCCCGGATGGCTTCGTTCAAAGTAGTTTGGTCAGCTTCTACTGTAAATGTGGCGACTTGGTCTCTGCCAGGGAGGTGTTCGATAGAACTTCGTGTAGAGATTTGGTTACTTGGAATTCGTTGGTTGACGGGTACGCGAGGAATGGCCAGATTGAGGTGGCGAGGGGGTTGTTTGATGAAATGCCGGAAAGGGATTTGTTCTCATGGGCATCATTGATCAATGGGTACTCGAAATGCGGGGAAACTACAATTGCTCGAGAGATTTTTGAACAGATGCCCGAGAAGAATGTGGTCTCTTGCAATGCGATGATTGATGGGTACATGAAAAATGGGGACTTTGAATCTGCTAGAGAGTTGTTTGATCGGATGCCCGTGAAGAATGTCATCACTTGGAACACGATGATCACAGGGTTTGATAAGAATGGGCGTTTTAAAGAAGCTCTTTCTGTTTATGAGAGGATGCTTGCAGCAGGACTTGTTCCGAATATGGTGACATTGGTTAGCGTCCTTTCAGCTGTCTCTGGGTTAGCTCTGCTCGAAAGGGGCCGGTCAGTTCATAGTTACATTAGGCAGAATGGATTTAGGGTAGATGGTGTTCTTGGAACTTGTCTTATAGATATGTATTCGAAGTGTGGCAGCATTGAGAGTGCTCTCTCCGTTTTCGAGGAGATTCACAGAAGGAAGTTGGGGCATTGGACTGCGATGATCATGGGCTTAGGAATGCATGGTATGGCTAATGATGCTATACAGTTATTCATGGAGATGCAGAGAGTTGGAATAAGACCCCATTCTATAGCATTTGTTGGAGTGCTGAGTGCCTGTAGTCATGCGGGAATGGTGGATGAGGGGCATCAGTATTTTGATCTCATGAGCAAGGAATATGGTATAAAGCCAACAGTCGAACACTATGGTTCTCTGGTGGACCTCCTCTGTCGAGTTGGGCGTCTAAAAGAGGCGAGAGATGTGATAGACCGGATGCCCATGAGACCAAACGAGATAATTTGGATGAGTTTACTTAGCGGATGCAGGAAATATGGAAAAGTTGAGCTTGGTGAATTTGCTGCTAAGCGTGCGATTGAACTGGCACCTGAGGCTTCTGGGTGCTATGTCCTTCTCTCCAACATATATGCTTCTGCTGGCCTCTGGGACAGTGTCTCGAAGATGAGGGGTCTGATGAAGGAAAGAGGAGTTAGAAAGGATCCAGGTTCTAGCATGGTAGAACATGGAGGTGTGGTTCATGAGTTTGCTGTGGGGGATACTTCTCACCCCCAGACTGAAGCAATCTATAATAAACTGAATGAGATGGGTAAAAGATTGAAATGTGCAGGATACATTCCTGACACCTCACAAGTTCTGTTGTGTATAGAAGAGAGAGATAAAGAAGCAGAGTTGGCTCTCCATAGTGAGAGATTGGCAATTGCTTTTGGTCTTATAAATGCGGAACAAGGGTCGCCGATCCGAGTTGTCAAAAACTTGCGAGTTTGTGATGATTGCCATAATGTGACAAAGCTACTTTCGGGTTTTTATGAACGTGAAATAATTGTTAGGGACAATAGCCGCTTCCACCATTTCAAAAAGGGAACATGCTCATGCATGGATTACTGGTGATTTTTCTACTGCTATGACTGTATTAAATCCTATATAAGGTGCAAGTGACATTGGGCTATCTTTAATAAAAGTTGGAGAATTTTTTGCAACGAATGTTGTAGCACCGACATCTGCTATCATATAAAGATCACTTTTTTTGATAATGTAAATCAGGTAAGTGATAGAAGAATGGCAAGATTCGCTGACCTAAAAGTAAGAAAGCGGATGAGTCAAAGGACCACAAAATAATGTGGATGTACATTTTCTTGCTTTGGGAGAAGGGTCTGCTATGAAGATGCTTGGCCAGGATATTGACCTCCTATCTCAATGGCGCAGAACCAACAGATGCTGGAATATTAGGTTAGAGAGACCCCTCACAGCTAGGGAGAACTTCAAGGGATTCTCTCTAGTCCAGCCTAGAGTTGGTCCCAATTTTCCTTGATGGAACCTCTGTCCATCCATGAATTAGCAGTTTGGAGGACAGCTGCACCCACAAAATTGAAATTTTTTTCTTTTTTTTTTTGCAGTTTGGGGGCAAAAAACAGATTAAATACATAGGAGAATTTGATGAATCAGGGATGGTCTTTTACTAATGGTTGTGTGCTGTATAGTAACACTTCAGAAACATCTGCTTTATTTTCTTCTATACTGTCCCTTCTCCAAGAGAATTTGGTGCTGCATTTGATCCTCTGCGTTTCTGCGGTCAACCTGCTAGCCTCGCTTTTCTTTGGACTAAATGAAAAAATCATGGAGTTAAAAGGCTTCTTCAACCAGCTTGGCATCACTTAGTTCAACTGTCGCTCGAGCATTTGGAAGAAGCATAATGCTCGTATTTTCCTAAAGAAACACTCTTCCTGCCTATGTTTTAAGATTGGCTATGAGGCTTCTCAAGGATTTATCTGGGCGCTCTGCAATGAGAAGCAGATGAACAAGCTAACTATCAAGGTTCATGCAGAACCAAAGCCAGATTCACTACAGAGTAGCAAAGAGAATACTCAATACATTCACGGCATGAAAGAGTTCAGCATATGCTACAAGCCCAACTGACTGATTTGGCTGGATCAATGAATGACATAAAAAGCACTTCAGGCTCTATGCTCACGCTAGGATCTGAAATTTTCTCATGGGCATCGAAGAAACATGACACAGTGGCATAGTCATCAGCTGAAGCAGAATATGTTGCAACAGTAAGCTCGATTTTTCAAGCAATGTGGCTTAGAAGAATACTTGCAGACATCGGAGAGCTATAGAAAGAGCTTACTCAGATATTCGGCAGCAACAATCAGCAATCACAATGGCAAAAATTCATGTGTTTCACAACAGGATGGAGCATATTGCAATCAAATATCACTTCTTGCAAGGATCAACTACAAACAGGGAGATGTGCTAAAATACTGCAAGACAAAGGAGCAGGTTGCGGACATCTTTACAAAAGCATCGAGACAGCTAAAATTCAAGATTTTATGGGACATGCTTGGAGCATCCAAAAAGTAAATTAAGGAGGGTTAAAATATTAATATACTTTTTGCAGGATAAAATAAACAAAAAAAGTAAAAAAAAATCAAAAATATATCTGGAGCTTACTCAAATGATCTTGATATTTATAGTAGTCTCTAAAAACTTGATAAAAAATTATTATATCTAGAAAGCATCAAAACGTGGTGCTATGTTTGGAGTCCTGTACGTAAACTTGCATGGAGCTTTAGTTAAAAGTGTGTGACCAATTTGCTTGTTTGGATGCTTGCAACTTAAATTGCAAAGTTAAGTTGGATGGCTACAACTTAAATTGTGGAGTAGGTTGAGTTTTGCTTGTCCTGCAATTTAGGATTGTCTTGTAGTAGGTTGACTTGTGGTTAAAATGTTCATAAGACGAGTTACAACAGCAAGACTATATATCTTAATTATTTTTTTTTCCTATTCCATTTCAATTAAAATCTTAGCACTACACGCTATGTCATCGCGTCCCTCTGGTCTAGTGCCCCATTTTGACCTTGTCCCATTAGACCTCTTTGGTTGCGCCTAGCCATCTCCTTAATCTCTTCTCTTTCTCCTCTTTCCCTTTCCCTTTCCTCTCCTGCCCCATTCTTGTGTCCTTCCCTGCCACCATCCTTGATGCCTCCTTAGGTCTCCCACCTTTGGACGCCCTACGGCTATCTCGTCTATCTTGACCTTTATTGCAACAACTTTCTTTTTACCCGCTCCTCATCTTCTCCTAGGTCTCCTGCCCTAATCCCTTCCTCTTGGTTGCCCTCATTTGCTGTGCTGCCCTCCTCCTTCACCCCATCTCCTCATTCGTCATCACCATCCACATGTTCCACCACTACAGTGTTATGCACTATCTTTGCCCCTTGCCCCCATCTCCTTCATCTTCTCCGCCTTTCTCAAGGCCTGCACCATTGCATGCTCCTTACCAATGGCCGTTTAGGTCCATGCCTATGCCCTTGACACTGATAATTTTGATACCAACCTCTTCATTCAAAATACCCTTTATCTCTATGTACATCGAATGCTTCGACGTGATGTCCACTTGCAAGGTGTTTGAAGGAATGTCTGTTAGCAATACCATATCTTGGGCTTTGTTGATCCTTGCCTATATCAAGACGTAGGACATAGACTCCATTGAGGGGCTTTTCAAGAGGGCCCTAGTGAAGGACATAGTGCCATGGACTACCATGGTCATAAGGTGAGGTAAGGCCACACCCTCTCTCCTCTCCATCTTTTTCGTTTCATCTTTATTTTGCCCAAACTCTTCTCTAAATATAAGAAGTGAACTTTCTTCTAAGTCAACTACTGCAATTTAAGTTGTAAAGCTACTTGAGCTGCAGTGCAATTTTAATTATAAAGCTCCAACGAAGCATAGAAAAACTAGTTGACCAATATCCTCCAACTAGAATGTAGCTAAGTGCCCCAACCACCAATCAAATAAAATCTTTTTTTGTCTTCATATACCAGCTCTTTTTACCTTGAAAACTATTTTATCTTGGTCCAACTACTCTTATTAATTAAAGTAGACCTTTTTCTCTTTGTAAATAGCGCATTGTAGAGCAAGGTGAAATGATGGATGAAGTTTTTCCAGCAAATACCAGACAAAGAAAGATGTACTCTCACCAACAAAAGAAAAAGGAAAGATGTGCAACATCTACTTTACTCCAGTCAATCTCTGTATTCCCAATCATGTCCTACTGGGAGGCAAAATTTCAAGATCACACATGCTATGATCACAAGTGCAAGATGTATCATGTTTCACGGGCTCAGCCCAACTAAAACATAGAAGCAGCCCCAACGGTCACAGCCACGAGTCTTGCATTCTCTTGCTTGAACAATTCACAACCCCAAATAAAAAACTAGTATGGTTAATGCAACTGATGAAGACGAACACACAAACTTTAAAACTACACAAGGCAATTTCTTGATTCAAAATAATCATAAAATTTCATGTCATCAATTAAGAATCTTTAGTTTTATCTACATGAGTATAATGTTACAACAAGATCAAGCTCTTATGCTAAATCTTGGCCTACATATATACAAAATATTTACCATATCTCAATTCACGAACAAGGGGCCTGAGAAGAAAACTGGCAAGAAGCTATTAGAGAAATAAGCTCATCATATTTTTAGCAACCTGAAGCCACATGTTGCCTCATTGGTGTGAGTGACCTTGCAAGTGGAAGGGGCACATGTGCTCTCACTACAGTCCCATTCTCCATGTATTCCTTCAATAATTAATATATATATATTTAGGAAATTAAACATGAATATTTTCTTTCTTTTGAGATAATAACATCTTCCAGTTATTTTGTCATAATCGATCTTACACCTCAAACATCTTATCCACTTGAAAGAGCCACACAAAGATGTAAGCAACAGGAATATTGAGATATTAAATTTGGATAGTGAAGAAGCATATACAGAAATCATTTTAAATGGATAATGAGATGGGAAGCAATGTACAAAAAAGTATTATGCATAAATCACGGCTTTTGATTATATAAAGATGTGTGCATACATTGGTGGCTCGTTGCAGTTCCAAGCATAGGCTAATTTCTGACAGCATAACAACATGACCTATCTGTCATTATGATCTGGAAGGACTTCAAATGCCATTCTTCTCATAGGCAAATTAATACAGGAGTACTTGTCATCGGGGCTTTGCATAAAGAAAGTTTACTAAGTGAATCATGTACTACTACTGATCTTAAATTCACCTTTCCCCTTTTCCCAAAAGATCATGCCATTTGTAGAGAAGGTAACTTTAAATATCTCCTTGGCCCTTCATTTTTTTTTTGTTGCATCTTTTCCCTTTTTGGTGCACAATAGGTTTAAAGAAAATGTTCAGCGATTGTAAGAGAATGGGGAAGTGTAATACCAACAGGAAAGGAATTTGCTCACTAGTCTGGTAGGTGTAGAAAGGAGACAGATTACACTTAGATAATGGTAACTTTATTTCAGTGGCAAATCCGATGAAAGATTGCAACTGTAAAATAGCAGTGACAATCACACAACTTTTACTCCAGACTGATGGCATATTTCTACCTTGTTGGTGGATCTTAAACCATTAGAAAAAGATATCAAAATATTCTGGAAAGAACTCAAAGAAGAGTATGGGAAAAAGAAGAAAAATCTAAGCAGACTAGTGGAGTAGCTGACCCGCTATTTTTTTTTTAATAAATACCAAAGAAAACGAGTTAGATGATGGATGGGGGGTGAGACAGAAATACAATGTTTAAACTGGAGTTTGGCTAGTTGGATCATACTTTAGTGTGGCATTTATCATATATTTTCTTCCTAACAACTGAATGAAGTAAATTATAGTGAAACAAGCCGTAGTTCCTCCTAGTATAGGCCCTTTTAATGTTTGGGTTAACATTGGGATCAAGGTACGCGGTACCCATTGTACCGACGTACCGATGGGCATCGGTACTGGTACGGTACCGAACCAAACCGAGCCGAACTGGTACTGTACCGATGGGGCTAAAAGCCAAAAAAAATTTGGAGCCGGTACGGATTGGTCGGTACCGGTTCGGTATTGGTCGGTACCGGTCGGTACTTGATGGTATTGGATCGGTACCGGTCGGTACGCACCGGTACGTACCGGCACCAGTCGGTACGGTTCGGTACCGAAATATGTAGCTGTATCGTACCGGTAGGATCTGGTACCGGCATGTACCGGCCGGTACCGGCATGTACCGGCCGGTACCGACCCGTATCGACCGGTACGGCAGACCATGATTGGGATGGTTTTATAGTTTCATAAGTTTGAACATGTGGCATATTAAGTAATGACAACACCTGCCTATGAGATCTCCAAATCACTATTAAAATCATGACCATCAGCATGTCAGTTCGAGATCCAAGGGGTAGTCTCAAGGCCCTTAGCTATTGTTCTTGAGATATGGTTGAATCAGGTGCATTCCTTGAAAGACATTTATAGGATTTCTCTCTACGACAATTTTCACTTCTGGATCCGGCTAGCTCAGTAGGTTCTGTTCTGTAGCATGTCTTTTTATTACCTAAAGCTGCCAAACTGAGAATCCTGCAACAATTCAAAGGGTCAATATCAAGTTGAGAGTTGGTAGTAAAATATTCTCGAACATCAATCATATGATGATCAATGAAACCAATTCGATATGAGGGTGGGAAAACAATGCATGATGGTGAAGGTGAAGGCTGAAAAGAAATACTGATGGTCTAAGATCAACCAAGAAAGGTAAGCACTTTTAGGAAGAGTCACATGCCATTGGCACAGAATAAAAGAGTCATCCTAGAAAGTTTCAGTACCAAACCTTGGAGAAGAAACATAGTAATTTATTGAGAATCATCTTGCAAAAATTGTCTGCTTTCGGTTTACTAACTGGGTGAAGTACCAAATAGAAAGCTTGACAGAATAACTGAATTTTGAGTATGCTCTTTGAGTGCTAACAGGATGCAGGAGAGTTGTTGATCACATGGTATGGTTCCAAACTATAAGATCTTAGTCATAAAAAACTCTATTGTATGTTAACTCATAAAAGATTATGGTGTCCAACTTGATTGGTGAAAGAGGTTAGTATGGTAAACAATTAGAGAACACTATAGCATTTGGCTAGGATGTCTAAGCAATTTGATATTCTTATTGAAAAGGCTTGGTGAATTATGAACCAAACTATTAATCAATTAACATGTAGAAAGAATGTAATGCAAAAGCTTCCCAAAGGTTGCAGAAGGCCTTGAGTTCTAATACCGAGCAACACTAAGTACATTCTTAAAGCGAGAGGGACAGAAGAAGAGGAAAAGGAAACAAAGGGTCTTGGAAGGATACATGACTCCTCAACCATAATGGACCTACCAATAGCTTCATGTTTCCCATTCAAATTAATATATAAAAATACTCTTATAAAGCCTATCATGTTTCTACATAAAGATTTAAGGCATATAAAATCAAACCCTAGACAATTCTAAACCCTTACAATGCAAACAAACCAAATACTATATCTCTTTAAAGTAACCAAAAATTAAACCAAAATTAATGCCAAATTTGTAATCGGTCCCTTGAAAGGAGTCATATCCAGCTACTTCAAGCTGAAAGAAACAGTTTTGATGTGCCTAAAATAGATATCCAATCAACATTGAAAAGCTCAGAACTTGATCCAAAATTCAACTCAATCAATTCAAAGAGTAACCAAGTTCTTATTGAATCTTAAATTTCAAGACTAGTCCAAGTGCTTACTGAATCTTAAATTTTGGACTTAATAATGACATGTACACTCTAGCATGAGGGGGAGTGTCAAACACCTAATATAGTAATTTCTTCTGTTAGATGTACTATAGGGACATGTTTGTCATCATCTACCCTTGTTTAGTGGTCACCCTAATTTAATAACATAGAAAATTATCCAGTCAAATTTGTGACTGAACAACTCATCTCTTTTCTGTTTCCACCAGCCCTTCTAGTTCCTATGTTCCCTGTTCTTTCTCATACCTTTTTCTTATTGTCTAATAAAAGATCAGCTGGATTTCTCCTGTTGAAAGAGATGACAGCAATTAAAGAACACGACAGCAGGCTGTTCTCTCTGGAGATTGGATCTAGATCTAATAAAGTGCAATAGATCCAGATCAAGTAAGGAATTTTCTTGGCATGTATACGTGATTATCTTCATGACGTCCTTGGCACATGCAATGTATGTGAGACGTAGTGTGGGTGTTTGTGATCCTCCAATATGATTGAAGAGTTTTTTTTTTTTTTGTTTCCATAGTTCAACATAAAATTGATAAACACAAAGTTTGAGCGTTGCACTTCTCTTGTTTCTCTCCCTTAAGAGTAAGAATTGAAGCATTGAACTGTAATGTATAATAGTGGTTCAGCTGTAACTAAGTTAAGCCTCAGGAACATGGAGACACTCAGAATCGCTAGCATTTTAAAAAGCAGCCTATGCAGCCACATATGCATATGCAGCCTCCCAAGTTCCCCACATAGAGTCTAGGCTGCCTTGATATGCAGACAAGTTGCATAATGGGTTCCCAGGTGGCCCGCATAAGCCCAAGCCTTAGATATGTAGCATTCTACCTCCTTCATAAGTTTTTCTTATTTTCATGGATTTTTATTGATCTGTTTCCACATTTTTCTTTTTTTATTATTATGAATTTATCTATCTTTTAAATATTTATAGATATGAATTTCATAGATGCCTACCTAAGAATGCTTAAGCACCATGTGGTACCTTGTTTGCCAACATCCTACAACTGTTTTTCTGAAACTTTGCTCAGAATTTCAGCAATTTTATTAGCATAGATAACTTGAAAGGTGTTCAAATTTTTAACAGTTGTTTAAACAAATGAAGTGCATTGAGATCGCTTGCCACTTTTTATTCAACACCAAGATCCAACTACACCACTCACACTAAGTCAGCAAAGAAGCTTGTGGAATTCTTCCAAAAGAGAGATTTTTATAGCATCCACTAAAAAATGCTTAACAAATGATCCTTCATAAGTTTGGACGGGGGGAAGGAAGTAGGAGAGTTACAAGACATGTTAACCTACATACCCTTGTATCTTAATTGGCATGCTTGTTTCCAATGTGTTTTAGAATAGACAGCCCATTTTTGTGTATATTGTGCCTTCTAAGAACATCCCTGGCCTTGCTTCTCAAAACCTCATACTCTCTCTCTCTCCCCCCCTCTATCTGTCTCTGTGCGCGCTTCAAATGAACCAAGTCTATTAAAGTCACCAAGTCATCCATGATTTGCCAATCAACATCAAGCCACATACAGATATGTTTTCAGTTTAGGTATTTATAATGTTTTGTAATTTGTACCAAATTATTAGCAAGTTTATAGGTCATTAACATGATACTTACTGTTTCCTCCACCATTCCAACTTGATGTATGGTATTTAGGAGCATCCCTTTGTCATATGGAACAAAAGCTTCAACTGGTACCAATGAATCCTATGAAAATAATTCCGAATGAAACTCAATGACTAGAATTAACCCCTCCATATTGAGACTAAATAGATTATACACAAATCTTAGAAAAATAAGCAATGGAAGCAACTTATACCTTAAGTTTTGTTTGAATTGCATTGCAGAATTGCTCTAGACCATCACCATTTATTGCTGATATGCAAATTACACCTTGTTTTTCAGCTTGAGTTTTTACTCTTTGTGGATCATCAGTCTTGTCAACCTGCAGCAAGCATCACACAGTTTTAACTACGCAACTGGATTCATGTAGCCAGCATTTCTTATTAGTGCATCTGCCAGCATTTAAGGTGATATCTCGCAATAAAATTAGATAGAGAAAATACCAGAAATTTGCCTTACTACAAAAGGAACCATCAAGAGTGTGACAGTTGATAGTGGAAAAAATTATCATCCCATATATGTTCCTTTTAAGAAAATAAGGTATTAACTCATACTACTTACCAAAATATTCTGAATATAGAATAAGCAAATAGCTTATTGCTATACATAAACTAATAATATTCACAAATATGACAAAGAAAAAATTTAATATAGTCCTACCTTATTCCACACAACCAACTTTGGAATTGACGCCACATCTAATTCTTGTAGAACCTTATCGACAGCATCCATCTGTTGCTGAGCTAATGGATGGCTGAACTTGGTAGAATCAAAAAGAAAAAATTCACCATGCTTAGTAACTGGATGTGAATGCAATATAAAGCGCGGTTATTCATTCATGTGACGAGATGTTACCTGATATCCACAACATGAACTAGAAGCGATGACTCAGATATTTCCTCTAATGTTGCTCTGAATGCGGCAACCTGTACCAGAATATTATTAGTAGCGAAACAATTGGATTTTTAATCTTCATGCTCTCTAAGAAACATTCAGTTATTAACCAAGAATAATGCAACTTTCTCATCCACGTATCAACAGAACTTCATGGCATTCATAAGTTCCAGAACATTAACTGAATGTAAGTTTAAAGTTATCTAAAATACATCAAAGCACTAAGAAACAAACTGTGTGGATTATATTAGATGAAGCATAAGTGAAGCACTGCTACCAGGAAACATGGTTTCCTTAACTATGGAACTTCCTCCTCTGCTTTCTGTAAAATGGGGAAACATTAATAAAATTGTATGGATAATACACATCTAGACAATGGAAAAACCATCTTTGTTTTGGGACGCACTGGCTATTGCTCATCAAAATCTGGGAGGAACGGACAAAAATTTGACAATATTTTGGAATTTAAGGTATTTCAATTTGCTTTCCTTTCTGGGCCCTCTACTCCCAGATGCAGCAAAACAGCTAGTGCATCTCCCCTGGCCTAATCTCCTTCATACAGGAATTCTAGCAAACAGACTGGTGTTGGAAGGAGGAAATATCTGCTGACTAACTGCTTGAGGGAGACAGAAAACATCACAGTTGCTTGAAGCCATGGAGTCAAAATGACTAATGTGACAAGCAAATTGATGGTCAATACCATTCATTGTAAACTATGACATCTAAAATGTCTAAAAATACAGTTTCAATCAAGATACGCTGAACCGGTACCGGTAGGTGTACCGGTCGCCTACTGGTCCGGTTCGAGATGGTTCATACCAGAACCGGTCCGGTACGAGCCGGTTTTTTTCTTTTTTCCTCTTCGGTTCTCGTTCGTGCATCCGCGCGCAAACGCGGGTAAAAAAAAAGAGGGCCACAGGGCAGGTAAAAAAAAGGGGCAAAAGGCCATTCTATGGCATTTATGACCCGCGCGCTGTCCCGCACGGATGAACTGGCCCACACCCGCGCAGGCGCGCTGCCCTGTGCAAACTGGAAAAACGCTCGCGGGGCGATTCCCAGCGCGGGGAATCGCGCCCGCATGCCGTGGAAATGCGCACCGCGCCCACGCGGGGTGCTATGCCTTGAGGGAGCTCGTGGCCCTTTCGGGCCACGCGCTCTGCACCACAGTGCACATGCTGTGGTTAAAAAAAAAAGTCGATACCGGTGCGAACCGGCCTTTAAAGGCCAAATCGACCCAAACCATATGGTTCGGGCAGTACCAACCGAACTGGTCAAAAAACGGAATGGTTCAGGCAATCTAGTCGGTTCGGCTCCTCTCTTCATCCTCTGAGCTTTTAAAGCCTCTTGAGCCCCCCATGCCCACCCTTCCGAGTCCTCTCTGTTCCCCCTCCCCTCCCTTGATGCTCTCCAAGGTCCTCTCTCTCCCTCTCCCTCTCCATCTCTCTCTTAAACAAAACCTTGCCATCGATCTTTGCCCGCGTTCACGCAGACCCATCCCCTGTCCCTACGGTCGCCCTCTACTATGACCTCTCACCCTATCCCCACGTCACCACCTCTCTCCACGTCTATGCCACCCTCGGCCTCCTCAGCACTACTTGGAGGGTCAACCAGCATCGGCACCTATGTAAGCCCCGATGGTAGTTCGGCGAACCTTAGGTTGATCCCTATAAGTCTGAGTGTCCCCTTATCAATAGCAGAACACTAGCACTAGGACAAGACCTCCAACCAACCATAGAAGAAACTATTCAATACCTTGAGGGGTAAAGACGAAGCTTCAATATTTCATCAGTCAAGTCAAATTTGGATCAAAACACAATTCATTGACATGCCTAGGAAAAGGATTAGAATCCCATGCCACATGGGCCATGCGTATGATGTAATTAATCAATGATTGGATGCGTTAATCTATGGTAGTAACGCAGTCATCATGACACATATGTTTGCAAAAGAATGACCTATACAATCATTGTGTTGGATCAATTATAACAACACATGCTATTGTCTAAAGGGTCTATCAAGTCTAAAAATCCCCAACATGACATGCATATAGAAGTGCTAAGATGATGAACACTTAAAAATATAATAAGGGAACGAGAGCCTATTCGAGTGCAAATCTAGGGTTCAGTACACTTGTTTAGCCAAGTGGAAACATATGAGACGGGTTATGTAATTACCCAGTATCTTAGCATCCTATTCAAGGTCAAAAAATTTGGTCTCTATTTCCATTTCAGCTAGGTTTGTGGAGTTTTTGTTTTGGCAACTTCAGCGATTTTGAAAGTTCCACTCCAAGTTTTTGAGTTTTGGTTAAAAAAAAATAAGCCAAGAAATTTTTCCACAAGATTACAAAGTGTTCTTGTATTATATAGGTTCTTTGTGTAGTTTTGACAATTTTACGCCCTAGTTAATATTAGGTATAAGTGAAATTATTAAATATGCTCGTATTTTATAATGTGAATATATATTATTTACTCTTTGAACTTGAATTGTTCAAAAATTAACTGCATTTAGAAATTATGAAGCATTTTAGTGGCTCATGCATTCAAATATTTTCTTCAACTTTTCGTAGAATTTACGAATATATTAAGCCTTTTAGCATGATTAAGCATCTCTAATATACTTGACATCAAGTGACTATGTTAGTCCTATGAAATGTCTTGTTTCTAGTTGTTCTTTGTCCTTATAAAGTACTGTAATAACTAACAAGGGTCTTCTGGAGGTCTTAGCTCATTGAGTATCATGTTTAATGCACATCTCTATTTTCAGTTCAAAAGAAAGATAGAAAAATCACCTAAATTTCACATCTTAATAGTCCATCAACTTAAATAAGTTAAAAATTATCACAATAATTCTTGAGAATAAAAGAAATCTAAAACTCAACTGGCTAAAAGCACCGAAATTAAACTAGAACAAAACAAGTTTGTTTCAGCTGAAACCGACTGAAATGTGAAATTAGGGGGCAGTTTTGGTTCCATGTCAACCAACTGGATCGGTTTCAAAATGAAACTTCAAAAGCTTGGTCTTATTTATGATTTATTGATAATTTGAACATACTTTACAGCATTAATCAATGTGTCCACATAGAATCCCTTGGCAATAAATTATTCCCGCAGGATTAGTTTAGGAATACAAATCCAAGGGATTAGAGAGGGTGTCCTAGTGCACAAGCCTCCCACCATTATCTTGGGAGGATTAGATATATGCAACCAAGGTATGTTGAAACAACACGTACTAGTTTCAGCACAAAAAAAAAACAACACGTACCGAACCGGTATCGACACCGATCGGTCCGATTCGGCTATACAAAACGGTTCTGGCCCCTAAGGGGTTGGAACCAGCCGGTACAAGGCCGAACCAGATGGAACCGGACCGGACCGGTTCCATCCGGTACAAGGCCGAACCGGATGGTTCCATCCGGTTCGACCAGGACTTGGCACCGAGTCCGGTTTGATCTGTGGCTAGGCTGTGGCTAATGTCACAGCTTATTGGTTGTGTCATTTGAATGCCAATGCCACAGCCTACAGGCCACGGCGCGCTGTGGCCTTTTTGTCCACATCGCATTGGCGCAAGCGCTGCGCGCACACTTTTTTGCTGGTTCTGACCTATGCGAATCGGTCCGAACCAGTACTGGTGCCAACTGGTACCAGTTCGACAATCCTTGTATGCAACCTTACCTCCATGTGTGGAGAGGCTATTTTCATGGTTTGAACCTGTGACCTAGGTCACAATATAGCGACCTTATCGTTGTTCTAAGGCTAAATAAAATTTTTTTGAGAATTAAGTTGCAAATATCGAAGAATTAGGATATTTCATGCTTGCTATATTATGCTTATCCATTGAACTGCCACATTGTGTGTTTTTTACCTTATACTTATCCACTGAAGTGCCTCCTCGTGCTTCCCAACATATCCATTGAAGTGTCACCTCATACTTTTCAGCTTATTCTTCTTGATTGAACTACCAGCTCATGCTTGGCGGTGCATACTACAATGCTTACTGTACACACCCTAGTCAATATGGGTTTGATAATCAATATTTGAAGCCTGGCAGAATTTAGTTCCATGAATGTAGTTGCTAGATCAAATAGAAAAATTTTGTTTGTTCTTGTTAGCTTGATGATGTAATGTATATTTTGCTTCTGGCAGATTCTGAAAAATTAAGTGCGAAATACCATATCTTCCATCCATTAAAGAATATTTGCTTAAAATTCTATATGGGTCAATTCTTGAGAGTCCACAAACCTTCCTTCTTTTACCTCTAGATTAAAAGAAAATTTCAATTATAACTTTGAAGCAAGATTCGCCGGACCGACCATACCGACGTACCGGTAGGCATCGGTACCAGTTGGAACCGGTACCGAACCGGAGATGCACCGGGGAAAGAAAAAAAGCGCGTCTGCGCACGCGCGGATGCAAAAAAAAAAGAAAAACAATGCGTCCGCGCGCGAATGCATTAATGCCACAAAGTGGCATTCGATGGCCCACGCAGGCTGCCAGCTTGCGTGGGCGCGTTGGCCCGCTTTGGGAACCGCGCACAGGCGTGATTCCCTGTTGGGGAGTGCAGTTCCCTATACGGCAAATCGCGCGCGGGCGCGTGATTCTCTGCTCGTGCGTCCGCGTGCAATTTTCACAAAAAAAAGCTATGCATCCGCGCACGTTCTGTGGCATTAAATGGCCCACGCGGGCTGTTAGCCGGCGTGGGCACTCTTTCCCGCGCGCGGGCGCACGGAAAAAATAAGCTTGGGCTGGTGCGAACCGGTTCGCACCGGTACAAGTACAGAACCAATCGGTTCCGGCTCAGTTTGGGCTGGAACCGAATTTATATGCTGTACCGGACTGGTGCCTATCGGCATCGGTTCGGTACGGGCTAAACCGATCAATTCCGGTCGGTTCAGCATACCTTGCTTTGAAGTATCCCTCATTTTCTACTTATAGTTTCTAGTACACACCTATGTACTATAGCCATGTTACCGAAACTGTCAACAAAAAGAAACAAAAAATTTCATGTGAAAGAATGATTACATAATCAGCAAGTACGTACCAGCATAGTGGGTAGCTTTTGAATAAATCCTACGGTATCAGTCAGAAGGAATTCATTCCCATTTTTCATCTGTTAATTACATATAAAAATATGTCAGAACATACACTTCCTTAAACAAAAGAAACTATCAGATTTAGATATCTCAACTGTACAGAAACTATCACCGCATGAGTGTGGATCTTTAGGGAAAAAATAAATTAACTTATAATAAAACTTATAGGAGCCACTAAATTGGAAATTAAATGGCTTGTATAAACACACTTCTTTATCGTGCATGAAAATAGATACATTAAAATGACATTTATATTAAATAACCATGTTGGACAATGCTAGGTAGCATGGTCTGCCGAACCGGGCCGAATCACTCGGTTCGGGCTGTACCAAGCCAACCCGGCATGGGATCAGGTTGGTTCGGCTGGTCCTCCCTCCTTTCCTCTCTTTTAAGCTTTGAGAAGGCCTGAGAAGGCTTCTTAAGCCTTCTTAGGCCTTCGTTCAAGTTTTCTTCAACCCCCCCTTCGGCCAAAAAATATGATGATTCAAAGAGGATCCAACCCAAAATAAGATATGCTTTCCTTCTCCTATCTCATTTCCTCTTTTTTTTTCAACACTAGAAAATACCTCAAAATTTTCAAAATAAGGAGAAATCATGCCAAAATTTCGGATTGGCCTCTCCACAGTCGTATTATTAGCCAGAGGACACCTTTCAAAGCCAGAGATTCAGTGAGACATCCGAGAGTAGTTGTAACCTCGAGCGCATTCTTTATGGGATTAGCGTACATGACAACAACGCCGCTTGATTAGATAGATAGGTTGATATGCCTCCTGATTATGCTAATGATCTGAATATCTGCGAAAGGTATCGCCACTCGACGAGAGTGGCGAGAATTTAGATATTGGCATGTATACTGTACTTTAAATATATATAATTGATTGTATCATTTTATATTTTGTAACTCACTAATTAATTTTAGGGTATTTCATGTTGCTTCTTATAGCATGCAACATCTCACTAATCATTTTATATTTTTCATCATTTTAAAATAACAAGATGCATCATTTAAGTTGTATTAAGATGATAGAAACATTAAAAAAATCAAGAAACATCAAATTACACTTAAAATCATTGAAAAAGTTGAAAATAATTGATTACCAATAAATCAAACCTAAAAAGTATTGAAAAAAATAGCGTGCTGGTTCGGAATCGGCACGCTTCTGCGTACCGTGCATCGGTATGGTACCGAACCGGCCGCTAACCAGTACGGGTCCCGGTACCGATTCGGCAGATCTTGCTGGGTAGTGCTTCTAGATACACATTTGTAGTGATTCTTACCATGTTGAAATTATATTCAATACCATCAGTACAATGACTCAACGTTCATATCTACACAAAATAGGAATCAGGAGAAATAATCTTCAATTTCAATGCAAGTTATGTGGAATGGTTACAATATTATTTAAGTTAGAGAATCAAAATGCAGATAAAAGAGTGTGAAAAATGAATTTCGTTGATACATTTGTCTATGAAGCATAAATTATTGACGTATCTTGACCTTGAAAAATGTTAGAATAAATTTTATGACAGAGAAGATCTTGAAAGCAAACATGTTCACCAATTGTAAGAATCATGAAGTATTGTCAACAAACTTACATTTTCTTGAAGACATGCTAATTAGATCCAAGGTACGCCATACCATATTGAAGCAAACAGTACGGAGCATACCGTACCGTACTAGTTTGGTAAGGTACATACGGTACACCGGGCAAAATTCTGTTTGTCCGATTCCTGTCTAACTAAAAATATGCTAAACAGATCGTTGTTAGAACCGACGATCAAAGTTTAATTTAATTTTACTCTTACCTTTCCTACTCGAAGAATAGTGGTCGTAAGAGGTTGATTCACAGGGAGGTGATTGGAGTTGTATAAAAATTAAAACGTTCACTCGGATTCAAAATTGATGTTCGAATAATAGAAGAAAAACATTATGTCGGGGATGATGATAGATTCTCTAGTCTACCGGAGAATTATTTTTAATTGAAATTAACTAGAAGACATGTA
>JAOXJJ010000975.1:0-18858 GCA_025769935.1 Phoenix roebelenii
TCTCCTGTATCTAAAAAGGACTCATTTAGAATCATTATGGCTTTGGTTGCACATTATGATTTAGAGTTGCACCAAATAGATGTAAAAACTGCTTTTCTGAATGAAAGTTTAGATGAAGAAGTCTATATGGACCAGCTCGAAGGTTTTCCATTAAAGGAAAAAGAACACATGGTTTGCAAATTAAAAAAGTCAATATATGGTCTTAAACAAGCTTTCCGAAAATGGTATCGTAAGTTCAATGATACTATCACTTCCTTTGGTTTTAAGGAAAACACTGTTGATTGGTGTATATACCTGAAGGTCAGTGGAAGCAAGTTTATCTTTCTAGTCCTATATGTTGATGATATATTGCTTGCTAGTAGTGATCTTGGCTTATTGTATGAAACTAAGGTTTTTCTCTCAAAGAACTTTGAAATGAAAGATATGAATGAGGCAACCTACGTGATAGGCATTGAAATATTTCATGATCGATCATGTGGATTGTTAGGGTTGTCTCAAAAAGCATATATAGACAGAGTTCTAGAGAGATTTGGTATGGAAAACTGTTCAGCCAGTGCTGTTCCAATTCAGAAAGGGAATAAATTCAGTTTCATGCAATGCCCACAGAATGAATTGGAACTTAAGTAGATGGAAAATATACCTTATGCTTCTGCAGTTGGTAGCTTAATGTACGCTCAGACTTGTACCAGACCAGACATCAGTTTTGCAGTTGGAATGCTAGGTAAATACCAAAGTAATCCAAGGATGAATCACTGAAAAGCTGCAAAGAAGGTGATGAGATATTTGCAAGGAACAAAGAATTACATGCTTACATATAGAAAGTCAGATAGCCTTTAAGTGATTGGCTATTCGGATTCAGACTTTGCTGGATGTGTGGATAGTAGAAAGTCAACGTTTGGCTATTTGTTCCTATTAGCTGGAGGAGCAATCTCATGGAAAAGTGCCAAACAGACAAGCACTGCTTCGTCCACCATGGAAGCAGAATTTGTGGCATGCTTTGAGGTCACGATTCATAGTTTGTGGCTGCGTAATTTCATCTCGGGACTTGGGATTGTTGACTCTATTGCCAGGCTACTGAGAATCTTTTGTGACAATACTGCAGCGGTCCATTTCTCCAGAAACGATAAATATTCTAATGGTGCCAAGTACATTGAACTTAAATATTTTGTTGTCAAGGAGGAAGTTCAAAAACAAAATGTATCTATAGAAAATATGAAGACAGAGCTCATGATTGCAGATCCTTTGACAAAAGGTTTACAGCCGAAGACTTTTAAAGAGCATGTTGAAAGAATGGGTCTTAGTTGTAATCCATGATGTTAATATTATATTTATTTCTTTGACACTTAGATATAATTGATTATATTTCTGATTTTTCTGTTCTTCAAATATATGTACATGTATGAGTTTGAATGTATGATCATAGGAATTGTCTCTGACAAAGACATCATGTTTGACCATTATAGACACTTCTTATTTATGGACCGTGGTTAAATAATTTGCTCGTGTTGTAGTACTTGGAAGAAACTATGTCATTATGTTGATATGAAACCGCCTTGACTCGCATTAGCAAGTTGTTTAATTATGGTATTATGATGACCCAACTGACTGTGGATTAGAATGATGCGCGCCTAATATTTATATCATTCTAACCAAATTATAGTCATATGGGCCAAGTGGGAGAATGTTGGGTTTTGACCCACGTGACCATAACATGGTCAGTTACGGAATGATTACCGTAACTGACTCCTAAAGAAGTGGAAACTCCCTCTTATCCTTGATGGAAGGATAAAACTTATGGGTCTCACCCTCTGCCTATTGATCGACACAGAACCAGTCCATCGTGGGTGTCATTAACGCAGGGTCAAGAGGGAGAAACAAGGAAAATTTGATTGTTCAGATTACTCATGGATCCAGGTATGCTTCCCTTTTCCATGGTTCTATTTATGATCCTATTTACTGAAGCTTACAAGATCAACCCTTGATGAATAGGGTTATTGATATTTTAGAAGGAAGGATTTTAGACTTGCAAATTCCACCCTTACTAGTATTGTCTTCGCCCTCATGGTACAAATCATTCTCATGAAATTATATCGGCAGTCACTTGTTAGAACAGACTTAAGAAAATCTGAATGTATAATAGGTATGTTGACCTTGGTGCGGCAGTTATCCACTTGTTCCCTATATCAAACAAAGATTTCGAGATGTGGCTCTAAAGGACTAATAAATCTTTCAACCTTCAATAGTTTTATATTTTATTTTCGTATTTGGGGAAATCAAGGAACAAATTATGATTTATTTAACAAAAGCTCTTCTAGATTACGTATATTAGTTTTTATTAACCTTTTGGGATTCCAAAGGAGCATAGGTCATAAGTGAATTTGTTAGATTGACTTGCTTCTAATCCTGAACCAATCGCAAAGAATCTAAAAAATATTTTTTCCAATCAAATTATTTGCTAATGGTCCCACAAAAAGCCATCGGCAATATATTTCTCTAGCAACCTTTTCTAATTTATTGGTCCTATAAATTAGATAAAAGGTTAATTTAGATGATGATACGTAATAAGTTGCCTCCAAAAATAATTTCCGACAAAAAATCTACTGTATCCGATGTATCTCCTACAATTGAAAAAAGTATGGTGTATAAGATTTTTTGGGATGGTTACTTGAGAGCTATAGACATTGAGTAGTGGTGTGTGTAGAAGGGGCAGATCAAGCCTCCTTTCCTAAGAAAGTAAAAAGTACATCTTGGCAAGAAAACACACCAGAATTCTCCCAATACCTGGCATGCATAGGAAGCAACCCAAATTAGAGTAGCCATCCAAAAGTTCCAAAATTTGTGTTGCTTCAAGGAGAGTTATAAGGACCTATATAGGCATATATTTAGTCCCACATCAGTTATTCGCCGAAGAGATCTTGGGTACTTATACAGGATCAAGAAATTCAAATAATATCTTCCAGCTAGCATTTTTAGATGAGGTCTTGGGTTGGTACAAATAGTATTAGAGCAGATCCGACTCATAACCTATGTGAACTAAGAGACATTGCAGCACATATCAATTGGGGTTGACCATGGGCCAATCGTGATGCTTGTGATTAAATTTAAATGGATTTGAACCCAAAGCCCGACGAGGACGTCGGGACATGAATGGAGAGAGTATGTGAGGACCCAAGATTGTAGGAAGGGAGGCTCGCCACTTTGCACTTCACAATGTTAAGGTATATTTCTGTCTTGCTACCAATCACTTTCTTAATTTTGTTGTTCCAGGAAATGGGGGCAAGACGCTGACAAAAATCATATCAAGCAAGAAACTTGAAGCATCTTGTCATTTTTTAATCTCCTTAAAGCTTTATGATTGAGAAGTTATTTAAAAAGAAATTCTTATCTCTCATATTCATCTTTACTTAGAGAAAATGCAATTGGGTTTTAGTTGTCAATTTTTATCAATTTTATTTAAATTGAATAATACATAGGTGTACTCATATTAGGGGTTTCAAATGAACTAAGCATGTCAGCATTTGGCTTGGGCTATATTAGAGAAGATCTTGCATCAAGCTTGGTTTGAAGCTAAATATATCAACTTTGAACTAGCAAAATAGGCTCAAAATTAATTGTTAATCGAGTCAAAAATGGACTCATCTCGATCAGGCTTTGGTCCATAAGGATCGAATATATTTATTGGTATACTTCTTATTCTTTAGATTAATTGAATATTAATTTAGCTCCAAACCAAGCCATAAAACTTAAGCCAAGCTCGAAATTAGGATTCAGCTTTTATTCGTGGTTGAACATAGCTTAGCTAGCCTCGAGTTGATTTTAGCTTAATTTGTGTTATCAAGCTGATCAACTATCCCTTTCTAAACACCGATTTGAACTTAAGCTTGAAATAATGGTAAATAAATCAAACTGGATCTTGGAGTTCAAACAACTGGAACATCATATAGTGTCCTAAATTATGTTGCATTAATTTATGTCATTCTTTATTGGGAGAAAGTCTAGGAAAGAAGCACACAACCTGCTTCCTTTCAAAGATAGTGACACAGGAACAACTAGCTACACTCCCAGTAAGAGGCAGAAAATAGATACTAGTCCTGATTACAGATGTCCGGCATCAAGATACAGTCGACTAAAAGAGGCAACGAAGTCAAAGTAAACCAGCACCCAGCAACTCCCTTGCTCAATCCTCCATCACTGGAGCCATCACTTGACGCAGGATTAATCACTTTAAGATGCAACCGAGTTGACAACTGTCTAGGATGTATTGCAGAGGTAAAAATGCCTCCCTGGATCTGTTGGAAGCAGCCATCATTGAAGGTTGGAGCAAAAACCTGACAAGCCTGCCAGCGAGCAAACAGAGCGAGAGAAAACAATTGATGCATTGGCAGACTTGAGAGATGGGTGGTCTTTTCAAGATAATGGGTCTGGGCTCTACACTATTGACAGGGCCCGATTATTTATTTATAGAAAAATTTCAAAAGAAACAATTCATTTGTATAAAAAAATTGTATAATAAGAAAGCATAATTTCAAAACCTTATGAAGCTCAATTATATAGAATTCAGTACGCATACACCAACAAATGAACACATCTTAAACAGCGGGTGGGCTAAATGATCGAGGAAACTGATACTTATTTAACCACATTCACATGATGATCATGAACCATATGTGCTCACACTTACCCTAAACTGTTTGTAGCCATCATCACTAGTTGTTATCCACCCAGAACTGAGCCTGGAGATACTTGATGGTATCCTTGCCCACATGGAAGGCCTTGGCCAAAACCACATCAGAGATGGGCGGATTTGATCCAAAGACTGCATTGGCTATAGTGATCACCCCAGGATTTTGGCTGCTTAGGGCTGCAATGGCCACCGCAGGCGTTGGACCGTAGTTGAATTGGAAGTGGATTAAACCTTCGGGAAACACAAAGACATCACCCTTCTAGACTAATATTGAAGGCAGCGGTAAGTAATTTTTTAATGAATTCATTAGCATTGCATTTACTTACCATGTCAACATTGTTAGCTCGGTAGCTAGTCTTTTGTCTATTGGGTTCCCACAGAAATCTTATCTATAACTTCATGCTTAACGGTTCACTCGAAAAATTTATTTATACCGAGAGACAGACAGGACCCATTCTCAAATAGGAGAAGCTATTGGAGGTTGCAACGCTTGAGGCTTAGATTATCTCCACCATGGCTGTAACTTTGGAACTTTTCATTTCGACATTACGCTACGTAGCATACTACTAGACCAAGACTTCTGCCCCGGAATATATATCTGATTTCGGGCTCGCCAACTTATCCCTCCTAGAAGAATTGGTCTTGTCGAGGTTGGGTGCCCTAGAGACCATATATAGGGCACATTTGTCCTGAGGACTGGATGCAGAACTTTGGACAAGCCATCATGTCTGATGAATATAGCTATGGGATGATGTTTCTTGAAATGGAATTGGTGGAAGAATGATGCAATTCATCTAGACAAATCAAGCGAGACCTATTTTCCACAAAGGATCTGTAAGAATCTCAACTTGGATGGGGATGTACGATCATTTGGAGTAATGAGGAAGTTGAAGAAAAGATTGCCAGGAGATTGATTCCAGTTGGCTTGTGGTGCATACAAATTAAACTAGCGGAACCAAGAACCACACACTCTGAACTAGATGTGGAGCCACATTGGGCCCATATATATATATATATGTATAGTACTTCACAATTTATTTTTTTTCTTGACAGACCAAAAAATCGTAGTTCTAGAATATCTCTATTAAAAATGAAGATTCAAAAATTTAAAAAGAATTGAAGATTTTGCCCAAATTCTGATGAAAAAGTTATCATGGACAAAGAATCTAAAGTGTGTGCGTGTATGTACTATTTTGCATATTAAAAAAGTGTGAATAATCCCTGTTGGGGGGAAAAGTGGATCACTCGAAGCACATGGTCAAAGCACCAAAATTCGGTAGCGACCGTGATGATGGCAAGCATGCTCTCCGCGTGTACGACCTCAGCGCTCACGACCTCAGTGCTCACGACCTCAGCATGAATGACCTCGGCATGAATGAACTCCGCATGCACAACCTCGGCAGGCCTGTCCTCGGAAATCATGACCTCGGCAGGTATAGTCTCGGCTGAGTTAAGCTCCGTTGATCTCTAGGCCAAGAAAGATCCAGTCAAAGGGAGAAACCGACTCCCACTCAACTGAAAATCAAGTCGACCCCTACATCGTAACGTCCACATGAAGGAGTCATCAAGTCTTCCGTATCCCGGATCCAATCCCACAATCTCCGCCACAACAGCTGCCAATATTTGAATCCTCACAATCTCAACCGCCTTGTACTTTTGGCCCGCGAGCTCAGAACGGGCGTCGGCCAAACGTGCTTCAGAATCACGGAGCTCCAACCTGGTCAGAGCATGTGAGGCCTCTTCCTCATCAAGGTGCTCGGCATTGGATCCAAGCTCGGCCTCGGCAGCCTCCGCCCTTGCAGTGGCCTCCATCCACTTGGCCTTAGCTTCGGCGAGCTTCTTCTCAGCGAGCTCCTACCCGCTCTAACTCTTCCAAGCCAGATCCTGATAGTTAACCGACGTAGAGGCTAACATATTGATTTCATGGAGGTGCTGCAACGAAGGAAAGCGATGGTTAGCTTAAGTCAAAAAACTTAAAAGGACTTGAAAATGAATGCACGAGAAAGACTTACTCAGACGGCAGAACAGAAAGCCTGGTCAACAAAATTGCCGATCTCGCTGGCTTCGAGTTCGACTCGGTCAGCTGGAAGCAACGCGCAGCGAACAACTTCGCGAGCGATGTTATTGCTGTGGAGGGCCGAGTCATCCTCGAAGACCAACTACTCAGGGCAGTAGATCCTCCTCTTAGGGCAATCCCCAACACCCGACGAGCTCGGGACGTCGAGCCTTGAAGAGCGCGATAGAGGGGCATGAGAAGAACTTGGGACCCCGAGGCCGCTGCTTGGCTCGGGTCCCGAGCGTTGCAGACGAATGAACTTGCGGACTTTAGAAGGGGTCTTATTATTGGTCTTAAGTATCGGCAGGCCCCACAACAGGTAGAACGCCCACGGACGCTGGGAGGAGAGAAAGAAAATTTTCTCCTTCCATCCACGGATGGAAGTAGGAGCACCTCGGAACAACAGCCTACCTTCCCGAAGGGTAAAGTACAGTCATCGTCTATCTACGGGGTTAGATTTCAACATGTAACACCCGCGGAAGATGTTTACCAAAGTCGGTATCCCGTGAGCAAGGTAAAGGGACAAGAAGCCAATGATTATCCTCCACGAGTTCGGAGCAAGCTGTGCTGGGATGAGACGATATCTCTGCAGGAGCTCATTCACGAACCCGTGCAGGGGGCATCTTAGGCCGGCCCGAAGTGTTTCCGCATACACTCCAACCCAACCTGGAGGAAGCCTAGTAACTCGGTCCCACGACCCCGCAAACTCAATAGCGAACTCGCGTGGGAAGGAGAACTGGGTTCAAATCACGCCCAATTCTTCTTCGGTCAGGTTTGACCCGACCCCGTTTGGACCATGGCTCACCTCTAGCTTGAGCTCCTTCTCATGAGAAGGAGCCCCAGCAGAAGATGAAGCACCGCCTGACATTTACCCCGCTCATGAAACAAACAAAAAGTAAGGGAAAGAAGAGCACAAAAGAAAAGGAAGAAGGATGAGGAGAACGAAAAAGAAGAAAAAGCCAGCCTCCAAGCGAGCGTGATTGAAGAACCCATGGTCCTCGTCGAAAGCACCGATGGCTAGAAGAATCACCGGACAGCACTTCGAAATACCTCCAGGAAGACTACACAATGATCGGAGGCAAGGAGAAAACGAAGAAAGGGGGAGATGAAAGCTGCAACGGCCAAATAAAGATTCTGGTGCTGAACTGGGCTTTATATAGATTCCTCCAACGGATAAGATTGACGAGAGCAAGCCGTGTCTATTGCCCAGATCACGCCATATGCTGGCCTTAGAAACCGAATCAACGTATCAACCTGGATCGTTGCATTAAAAGCAGAATCAAAGCAGTCGTCTCTTCGAATACTGGAGTCTCATCATGAACCCGCAGCTCAAAATCGCTTCCAAAAGCAAAAAGCTGCCGCCTTGTGCTCTCATTAAAAACGCCCCAAAATGCGCCTTTTCTCCTCCTTTTCAAAACGACAAAATAATTTAAAGCCGCCTAATCTCATCAGTATGACAGAAATGGCTACTTCCTTCATCCGAGCTCGGAGACGGCTCGAATTCGAAAGTCGGAGGGTAGTGTTGGGGGAAAAAGTGAATCACCCGGACCACATGATCAAAGCACCAAAATCCGGTGGCGACCTCATCGCGCACGACCTCAGCGCGCACGACCTCAGCGCTCACGACCTCGGCAAGAACGAACTCAGCATGCACGACCTTGGTAGGCCTGTCCTCGGAGGGCATGACATTGGCAGGCATGGTCTCGGCTGAGTTAAGCTCGATTGACCTCAAGGCCAAGAAAGATCCAGTCAAAGGGAGAAACTTACTCTCACTCTACCGAAAATCAAGCCGACCCGTACATCGTAACGTCCACATGAAGAAGGAGTCATCAATTCCTCTGTATCCGGGATAAAATTTCGCAATCTCCGCCACAACGGCTGCCAATATTTAAATCTTCACAATCTCAACCGATCGCCAGCCAGCTTGAAATCTCGCATCGTTTAAGGTAACCTATTTAATCCGAGATTTACGCAATCGCAATCAAGGATGAGTAACCGCAACACCCCCTCCTATAAAGAGGGGGGAACGCTGGCAAGGCGGGGGATCAATCTCTCTCGACCTTTCTCCCTCCATGAAAACACTGCTCTATTGCTCCATTAAATACCTCCAAATTTTTCTCTGACTTAAGCATCGGAGGACCTTCGCCAGATCCCCAGGCCTAGGCTTCTTGCAGGTTCGCTGGAGACAGCCATCTGCCACCACATCATAGCCGGAGCTCCTCTTCTCGATCCGTGGTTGTAACAACCCAGGACCTCACCCAAAGTGGCTAGCCGGAAGGTATTATTTGGGTTCTTTGATCCTGTATAAGTACCCAAGATCTACCCAGTGAATAACCGATGTGGGACTAAACACACGCCTGCACAGGTCCTCACATGCTCCCCCTGTTCAAGCCCTGACGTCCTGATCAGACAAGGGTTCAAATCCATTCGAATCTAATCACAAACACCACGATCAGCCCGTGGTCAGCTCCAAAAGATCCATGCTGCAGTGTCCCCTAGTCTACATAGGTTATGGGCCGGGTCCGCTCTAATACCATTTGTAACAACCCAGGATCTTACCTAAAATGGCTAGCCAGAAGTTATTATTTGGATTCCTTGATCCTGTATAATTACCCAGATCTACCCAGCGAATAACCGATGTGGGACTAAACACACGTCCACACGGGTCCTCACATACTCCCCCCGTTCAAGCCCTGATGTCCTCGTCAGGCTAAGGGTTCAAATCCATTCAAATCAAATCACAAATACTATGATCGGTCCATGGTCAATCCCAATGGATCCGTACTGCAGTGTCCCCTAGTCCATATAAGTTATGGGCCGGATCTGCTCTGATACCATTTGTAACAACCCAGGACCTCACCAAAAATGGCTAGACGAAAGGTATTATTTGGGTTCTTTGATCCTGTATAAGTATCCAAGATCTACCTAGCGAATAACAGATGTGGGACTAAACACACGCCCGCACGGATCCTCACATGATGTCAGGGCTTGAACTGGGGGAGTATGTGAGGACCTGTGCGGGCGTGTGTTTAGTCCCACATCGGTTATTCGCTGGATAGATCTTGGGTACTTATACAGGATCAAAGAACCCAAATAATACCTTTCGGCTAGCCATTTTGGGTGAGGTCCTGGGTTGTTACAAATGATATCAGAGTGGACCCGACCCATAACTTATGTGAACTAGGGGATACTATAGCACGGATCCATTGGGGTTGACCATGGATCGATTGTGGTGTTTGTGATTAGATTTGAATGGATTTGAACCCTTATCTTGACGAGGACGTCAAAGTTTGAACGGGGAAGTATGTGAGGACCCGTGCGGGCGTGTGTTTAGTCCCACATCGGTTATTCGCTGGGTAGATCTTGGGTACTTATATAAGATCAAGGAACCCAAATAATACCTTCCAGCTAGTCATTTTGGGTGAGGTCTTGGGTTGTTACAAATGGTATCAGAGCGGACCTAGCCCATAACTTATGTGGACTATGGGACACTGCAGCACAGATCCATTGGGGTGGACCATGGACCGATCGTGGTGTTTGTGATTAGATTTGAATGGATTTGAACCCTTAGCCTGACGAAGATATCAGGGCTTGAACGGGGGGAGCATGTGAGGACCCATGCGGGCGTGTGTTTAGTCCCACATTAGTTATTCGCTGGGTAGATCTTGGATACTTATACATGATCAAAGAACCCAAGTAATACCTTCCGACTATCCATTTTGGGTGAGGTCCTGGGTTGTTACAAATGGTATCAGAGCGGATCCGGACCATAACTTATGTGGACTAGGAGACACTGCAGCACAGATCCATTGGGGTTGACCATGGACCGATAGTGGTATTTTTGATTAGATTTGAATAGATTTGAACCCTTAGCCTGACGAGGACGTCAGGGCTTGAACAGGGGGAGTATGTGAGGACCCGTGCGGGCGTGTGTTTAGTCCCACATCGATTATTCGCTGGGTAGATCTTGGGTACTTATACAGGATCAAGGAACCAAAACAATACCTTCCGGCTTGCCATTTTGGATGAGGTTCTGGGTTGTTACAAATAGTATCAGAGCGGATCCGATCCATAACCTATGTAGACTAGGGGACACTGCAGCACGGATCAATTGGTGCTAACCACGGTCCAATCGTGGTGTTTGTGATTAGATTTGAATAGATATGAACCCTTGGCCTGACGAGGATGTCTGGGCTTGAACTGGTGGAGTATGTGAGGACCCGTGCGGGCGTGTGTTTAGTCCCACATCGGTTATTCGTTGGGTAGATCTGGGTACTTATACAGGATCAAAGAATCCAAATAATAACTTTCGACTAGTCATTTTGGGTGAGATTTTGGGTTGTTACAGCGGTCACCCCCGGGTCCAATTTCCAGTAACAATCCCTAAAAATAGAAATTAAAGTCTTAGATTTTTTGTGCCAATGAATTAAACCAGGTCTGCCTACATGTCAAACTCTTGAAACACTATTCAGTGGCACTTTTAATGGGATTTGCAATATCTTTCTATTAAGAATCAAGAGGGAATTTCATTCATTTGGCATTTTGCCAAGAATCCAAAGGGTAAAGAACTTTCTTCATATTAGCAATTTTCTAAAAAGGTTGTTTGATCTAAATATCACTCCTTCCTGGATTTAAAACTGAACACATATCACATCTCCCGCACAAAGAATATCATATGTTAATCTTTGCGATGTGCACCACCATGTCAGAAAAAAAAAAATATTTTCAAGTTAATCTAACAATGAAAATATTTTTTTATTCACTTTTAATCCTGGTGGCTAGCTCGTTTGTTCTTTGATAAACAGACCATACTCCCATGACAATGCTTCAAATCTTACATATTGATTGAGATCACTAGTGAACCATCTAAGCTGAACTGTGATTTATCTACAAAAGATGTGTATACTTTTTTATTTTCTCCCACCACCTTGAGACATATATATGAATATAATGAAGGTGCTAATTAATTCCAATTTTTGATCTCTTCGTGTTCAATTAATTCTCGTCCATGACAAGCCAAGAATAACCACTACAAGAAAAAAAAGATTTGGCGATGCTTTTTAAGGCCTTTACCGATGCTTATAAGCGTCGGTCTGTTTCCTTTTGACGCTTTTAAAAGCGTCGCCAAAGGGTCGGCTATGTCAGAGATGATTTCCTGCCGCTCCTTCGTCAGCCGCTCCCTTGCTCGATACTCCCGAGTATTGATCCTTATACCCATGTTGTCGTAGATTGGCTCCGGGGAGGGGGAGCGGGCACCCTCTGGCCAGTCGTCGAGGGGCATAACGGATTGAAGAAGCCAGTTTATTTCAAGAAGCCTTAAGTTGAGTGCCTGGACTTTGGGGTCGAGGTCAACGGCGAACTCCTTCATGAAGTCAGGGAGCTGGACGACTGGCTTGGGCTCCTCATCGGCCCACCGGGTCTTTCGCTTCCGGCCACCAGAAGACCCATCGCCAGCGCTGTCGCCGGGCACCGGAGGGTCCCAGCGACTGCGGCGGCGTCTATTGATCTCCTCCTCCCCGCCCGACACATCCTTGTCGGTGCCACTGTGGGTCACGGCAGCCAGGCCATTCTCGGAGACCGGCGGCCTCTCGGCCGCAGTGGCGAGAGTCGACCGTCGGCTTGGTCGGGTGGGGGGTTAGGAGGTGGGTTTTCAGGGGGAGGGGGAGGGGGGAAGTGGTCGCAGTAGTCGAGGGTTTCGGAAGGAGGAGGATCTAGGGTTTGAGGCGACGGATTGGAGGGTTAAATAGATGCTTGTATTCCGTTTTCTCTTCGATCTCTGGAATGAATTGAGGGAGGAGGGATGAGAGAGAGAGGGCGGTGGCTTCCGACAGGGGGTGGGGGCTCATTGGGATTTAGCTTGATGTTGATGGAATGAGCTCGTTGGCTTCCGACGACGCTTTTTAGCATCGTCTTAGGCCACGACTACACCGACCCTTATTAGCGTCGTCTGTTGCTGACGCTTGTAACAAGCGTCGTTAACTTTTGACGCTAGACCGAAAATTGCCGACGCTTGTTGGGATTTAGCCTGATGCTGATGGAATGAGCTCGTTTGCTTCCGACGATGCTTTTTACCATCGTCTTAGGCCACGACTTCACCGACCCTTATTAGCGTCGTCTGTTGCCGACGCTTGTCGTTAACTTTTGATGCTAGACCGAAAATTGCCGACGCTTGTAAAAAGCGTCGGCAAAAAAGCGTCAGTAAAACCGACTTTCCTATAGTGCACTCACTCTGTCTTGATGAACCACCTAAAATCCATGATAAAATAAATAATAAGCAACTAAACGAGTTTCCCATATGAGACAATACTCTAGTTTGGATCTTCAAATTTGGCTCTAATTGAATAGTAAAACTTGTAGTGTTTTGTGGCTTTATTTAAGATTCAAAGTTAATCCTAATCAACATAGGACTTTTTTGCTGAATTTAATACATATGTGGGCCAATCAATATTTAATGGGCATACCAAAAGAAGGTATGTGACAGGATTCTAACGTTCTGTTTGGGTTTTGACTTTAATTTCTCCTGGATCTCAATACTTGTAAATGATCAAAGAAATAGAATGCTGAAAACAACTCAAATATGTTGAAGCTTTGTTCAGATCAAGGGTCTATATTAACAAAAAAAGAAGATAAGAAAGGAAAAGGGATTTAGAGAAAGTTTATTGCGGAGAAGAATTCAAAAAAGGGAAGAATTAAGGGTGCCAACTAATTCAGTGGGTACAGTCACCGGGGTTTGGGTACCCATTACCACAAGTCTCATCTTGCAACAATTTATAATCACAATAAACTTTGATGGGCCTTACCCATCATCTCAAAAATAGAGGGAGAGGGGGTTGGCGATGGTTACAAACTCTTCATTGTCTTTCATTTAATCAAAATAACTCCCAAATTATTTTACCAGCTGACCAAACAACTTTAAATATTTACTAGCTAGCCCCTAGATTTTGTATGTTTATTCAAGTTTGAGTTCACAAAAGAATTTCAATTTGAAACAAGAGTACCAGTACAGATTTCAAAACCTGTCCTTATGGACATCTGGTGCATTTCTAAATAAGAATTAAAAACGGAATATAAATGAGAACATAGATATGCCCATCAAAGCACCTTAAGGGCCTTTTTGGACATCAGGTGATGTTATTGTCCGATAAGATCATGGTACCACCTTTTCATCTAAAACTATGTGGGATTGAAAGTGGTTAGGAAGCCCACCTGATCACAAATTATCCCTATTTTTTCTGGGATAATGTAAATTGCCCATCTAGCAGTTTCCATTAATTGGGATTAGTTATCGGCTCTTCCAACTTCTCTTTCTCTCACCTACATTTCATTGTATTTCGATATAGAAACCCCTGCCAAAAGATCCTATCAGGTCAGTCGGATCTTAACCAATAAGATCTTCGAACAGCCAAACAGGCCCTAAAAATTTCTGTTGCTTTTCTAACACCATAAGACATGTCCTAAGACTTACTGCTGGAAAATTCCTCTGATCAGCAAGCAACCTGAGCCATGGATAATGGCACGGACACATTTTGCATTGATAATCTCTCTGTTGTTCCTTTATGGATGTGAAGTCTCTACTTGATGAATCGCTCTCTTGGTTGGAATAATCCACAAGCCAAGACAACGTGTTAATGGCCTTTTTTGTGTCCTTTGTTGTGTCTCATGCTCCTGATCAAGACCTCCTGGTGGATTGGTCTCTCATTAATTGTCTCTCTTCAATGTTTATGTTTCAAAGATACAGGCAAAAGTAGGCTAACAAAAATTGGGAGTATTTTTGTTATTGACATTTTTTTTTTGAAAAGAAAAAAGATGGCAAATATTATAATGCAGACATGTTTTTGGTTCATAAGATTCGCAGCACCATTAAATTACTTCATCTTGATTTAGTTCTATTCATCTCACATGATACCCACCAGCATTAATTAGTGGAATCTAACCTATAGATGGAATTTGCTTCTGAATATTTGGGTGACATGAGGATGTTTGTAATGCCAAGGTGAAAGAGGTGGTAGCTACTGGCAAGGTCTTTAATGAGTAGCTCTGTTATAAAGGATTGAGAAATTTAAGCAAAAGGCTCTAACTCTTGCATCACAAATGCCTACCAGATAGGTTGATTATTGTTTGTTGTATTATGTACTTGGTCTCTGGAATATTATGGGCATTGCCGATGTTGCAGTATGTTAGTATCTACTGTGCATATGATTAAAACAGGATCTCTATGCGAGTCTTTCTTTTAGGTCGTTCACTTCAGCAAGTTTAAAAGAAGTGGGATGATTTTGATGATCCTTGGGTGGAATATGATTTTTAATAATTAATGTTTTGACCTTAATTAATGTGCTTCATTTCATCTATAAGGAAATCTCTATGGCTTGACATATGATCCAATTAAAGCTGAAAACATGTCACAAGCAGCTCTTGTTTTGATGTCAACCCTCTAGATTTGTCACTTAATTGCTGTCTTTGGACAACCGTGTGACAGATGAGCCTGCCATTATAATTAAAAGACTAATTGATAGGTAAGGGGATTCACCTACTTTATCATGGACTGTTGCTAGTGATCACTTGCCAAATCACCACTCAGTTTAACTGGCTGTGGCGGTCAGGGATTGGTATGGTGCATTAGGAGGTAGGTGATTTTGCTCGGCATCCCAAATATTGTTCAGTCAATTACCAATTTCCATATAGGACCTATGAACTGAGCATGATATGGGGGTGATCTCTAGCAATTTTCTTTATCATGAAGTAACTAATGATGCGATTAAGATAGCAAAACTCATTGTGCAATCACCACCTAACATCCAACTTAACCGTTTTGTTGAGGTTACTAGAACAGTATGCACCAAACTGTTGAAAGGAGATTAAACGGGTTTGGGAATTCCTTGTTTCAGTTTTCTCACACTACAAATTTTTTACATGGCACTGCTTTTCCATGACCCTAGGCTTTCTGCATGTGCAGGCTTCCTGCCAGAGGAATGGGATAATTTTTTCGTGAAGTATCTATATCCTTCCTTCACTCCAACCGTCTTCTTGTTTGTGGGTGGCACAGTTGCTTATGGAGTGTTCAAATATTTGCAAGGTGAACAGATGAAGAATTAAGTACCACAAATGACAGCACCTCTGAGTGGTATCATTTGGAACATAACGAGATATCTTCATTCATTTGGGCTTATTTTAATGTTCATGTTTCTCTAGAGATGGCAATCTTTGTATCGGTAATTACACTTAGCATGAAGTGACATTTTAAACTAGCACCAAGTATTTGAAGGCATAAAGTTCAATTACCTCACTACTAAATTAATATATCATTTTTACATGGACAAAATTAAGGCTGAATCTTTATCCCACGCTTCCCTCCACGTCAACAATTGATCTATGCAGCAATGAGACTAAAATCCTTGCCTAGCTACTTCCAAGCTTTTGAACTTCTTAAATTTCTTGTAATTTGATCACTTGTGACAAAGATCTAGTAAAAAACTAGCATGAAAATTTTGAAGAAGAAACAACAAAACCTGTTCTCTTGCAAATCTTTCAAAATATCAGTTTTTATTAGGCTAATGATAACTAAGCAACCCGGATGACTCATTGGGAAGTGGTCATCACCATTTGCTGTTTAGTGTGAAAGTTAAGTTCTTCTGGCCTGAAAATCTAGTGTTCCGAAGGACTGACGTCGCCCAACTAGTAGAACAAGGCAAGCTTAAACTTAATTGGGAAGGACCAAACCGGCTATTAGAGGTTGTTCATCTTGGACTTATTGCCTGCAATATCTTGATGGAAACCTGTATTTCAGATATGGAATCCAGCCAAACTCTAAGTGTACTATAGTAAGAAATGTCTTATAAAAATTTGGCCTCAATAAATGAAACTTTATTTCTTCCAAAAGTTGTCAAGAGTGTTTTAGGTTGGGGAACTTACTCTTCAATTAGCTGAAGGAGATTGGGTTGTTTGTAAAAACCCAGCGATTGTAATACCCACAATGAAAGCATACCTAAGTCATTCTAGTTGGGCAAGTCTTTTCGGTAACCACCAATGAAAGAGCCTCTGGGTGCACAGGCCAGGCGAGCCATTCAATAGCCCCATAGATGTAACACCTCTATCTTGAGCCAGCTCTCACATTGAAGACCTGGTGAGCGAACCGATTCTCCAAGGTCGGAATGGTCTGGGTGCACATGTCAAGTGAGCCCATTCTATAGCCCTAAGGAGGTGACACCTCTATCCTAAGTTGGCCCTCACATCGGAGGTTTGGTGAGCTAACCAATCCATCAAGATCTTGGCAGCTCGGGTGCACAAGTTGGGCGAACCATACTAGGGCCCTAAGGAGGCAACACTTTTATCCTGAATTGACCCCAGTGCCGAAGACCTAGTGAGCCAACCAATCTCTCAAAATCAAGATGGCCTAAATAGAGATGATGACTTTCAAACCAATGTGGGTTTAACTGGATTCCCCCATCGACTGCAATGAGCTTCCGCCGACTGCAATGGGACTCTTGAGTCTCAATGGCTCGAGGAATGAGGCTTTTTTTTTAAAGTAGTTTAATGTCTCAAGTACCAGCTAGGTGAAGTCGGGAGTAGGGGGCAAGGTCCGCAAAACCATCAATGAGCTTGCCGATCCCTCAGATGTTCCTTGAATGAGTGCAAGTCTTCATCTTCATCCGAGCATAGTTGAGAATGGGGAGAACAACTCCTACAATCTATTAAGGATGGGTCCATACGTTGCCTCAAAAGTTCTAACCTATGAGTTGATTAGGATGATTGAAAGCAAAGCCGATCTATGCTACTTTAGTGGATCAACGAACATTCTCACACACAAGCTCAAACAGAATGAGGCAGTAAAGTATAGGACAAAGTCATATCTATTCATTGTTGTGATAACAAAATGACATCCTTTGGATGGCCAATGTGTTAGGATCCCTCGCATGCCGCAGAAAATTTCAGAAAAATTGAATGCACAGCGGAAAGGCATGCGCGAGATCCCGTTCATCGCATGAACTTATTTTAAAACATCGTTCGTAGATAGATTAGAATTAAATTCTTTTAAACTATTTTAAATCATTAAGAAGATCAGATCTTCATCTTGTGCGGGTAGATGATCACCGCAAATCTGATATTCGTGGATTTGATTGAGGTTCGATGGAAACTGCACACATGTCCGGCCTCTACAGGTATCCACACGAGATAGTGGACCGATCTACGTCTTTGAATTTCCTCGGGGTGCTAGCTCTCTTGCAGAGAAGACTTTTGATGGTTGATATCCTCTTCTTTGAATCAACTCTTGGTTGCCTTGAGAGGAGGAAGAAGAAGGAAGAGTCAAGGAAGAAGATCTAAAGGCCCTTTTGCAGCCTTTTCTTTTTCCTTGCTTTGGAATCAAATAGAGGAAGGAGGAGGCCACGCCAAAGCTTCCTTTTTCCCTTATTGCTTGCGGCTCAAAGGAGGAAGAGGGGAGGAGGGGTTCACAGCTGAAAGGAGAGAAAAATACCACAAATCGGCAGCCCCTTTGAACCCCCTTTTTGATGGCGTGTGGATAGAAATGAGCTCTTAAATTTTAAGAGCCCATCTTTATCCCTTTTGAAATCAAAAGAGGAGGGGTGTACGCCCTTCCTTTTCTCCTCACGCATTCAGCCAAGGGCCCCTCCCTCTTATCCCATTTGGTCAGCCCCCACTTAATCAAATTAAGTGGGGAGGGTTGGGTCCAATGCATGGGTCAATCCTATTCAAAATAGGATTAGTGCACCCATTTCAATTTTCTCCAAATCCTAATCCAATTAGGATTCTATTGAACCATGACTCAATTGAACTCTTAAATCCTAATCCAATTAGAAGTCATTGGTTTAATTAGATTAAAATTAATTAGAACTTAAGAACTTCTAATCTAATTAGGACTACTGAAATTTTAGTCCTAATCCAATTAAGACTTTAGAAATCCTACTCTAAGTAGAACTTTAATTTAATTTGAAATTCTAATCAAATTAGGATTCTAAGAATCCTACTTCAAGTAGGACTTGTGATCAAGTCCAATTAATTAAATCTAATTAATTAAATTAAATTATAATCTAATTGCAATTATTCCTTCTTCAACTCACTAACTCTTAGCAGGTTAACCAATTATCAATCAAATTGATTATTT
>JAOXJJ010000976.1:0-11090 GCA_025769935.1 Phoenix roebelenii
TTGTTTTTAATTTCTGTTATTTTTAAGTTCTGTTCTTCAACTTCTGTAATTTTTCTTTTTATGCAATACATTAAATCCTCCTCTATGCAATTTGTGTTCGCTTCAATCTTCTCATTTTCATCCATTTTAATGTATGCCAAAGCTTTTCTTGGATTAGTTAAATATATAAATGCTCTTTAAATTTAAGTACATATCTTCTAGTTAATTTCAATTAAAAATAATTCTCTAATAGACTAGAAAATCATTCCACATCCTCAACATAATATTTTTCTTTTGCCATTCAAAAATCGATTTTGAATCCGAGTGAACATTCTAATTTTTATGCAACTCTAATCGCCTCCCTGTGGATCGACCTCTTACAACCGCTATTCTTCGAGTAGGAAAGGTAAGAGTAAAATTAAATTTAAACTTTGTTTGTCGGTTCTAACAACGATCTGTTTAGCATATTTTTAGTTAGATAGGAATTGCACGAATATGGATCATACTTGACTTTATCTACTTCGTTAGGTCGAGTTGGAAAAAATGGCTCGGAATCGAAAGTAAGGGGCATGTGATATAGCTAAAATCAAGCGCTCTCTATCACAAGTTGACACATAGCACAACAAGAGACCAATTTTAGTTAAACTCATATTTTTAAGCTAATTCAGATAAGAAAAACCAAGATATAGCTTTGCACTTGATTCAGGACTCTGAAAAGTCTGACCCTAGTAAGATAAGGGCTCCTTATTTACAAAAAGAGGCTTAGGCTACCAAGTAAGCATCTCAAATTATTCCACACTACTCTTCTTTTTTATCTTTTCTGTTGTTCTTCAAAGCCTAGTTTGACATAAGCATTGGAGGCTCTCGAGCTGGATTAACTCTGGCGACCACCTTTTTTCTTCTTTTTGTATGAATATCCGCATCTCTTTGTGGCAGATTTGTGCTTCATGTCCTACAACGGATTGATCGATGATTTTCTAGCCTTCTAAATCTTAAAACTAGGTTTTAGTGACAATAGGAAGGTATTTTTTTGTTGAGGTCCGGTATGAGCTAATACCATGTTAAATCTTTGTGATGGCCAGATAATAGTCAGAGTTTTGATTTGGTTAGCCATGAAAACAAAGTTTTATATGCATCTGTTGAGCTGGTTTGAGTCGAGTCATGGTCATAGAATGATGTCTTTCTAGAGTATGTATATAGTTTTTCGGAATGCTAGTTGCTGATTTCACCCTCTTTGGAGCAAAATAACTGAGTATTGTATTGAGTTGGGTTACATTGGGTCCACTTCAAATTCTATCATGTAAAATAAACTTAGTTGTAATTAATTAGTTATGAGTGGGTCATGCCGCGTTGGATCATGAGTGTTGATTTAAGGGCAGATATGTATGGAAGGGCCTTGAACTAATGTCAAGTCGGTCCGGAGGTCAGAATTATATGTAATACCATCCTCCTACCTTAATCTAATATGAACCTGACCATATTAGACCCATCACCATCCCCCGGTTCTTGCAGGCCGAACCACATAATTTTTTTTTTTTTCTGGTTTAGACCCATTGCCACGCGTTGCACGTCCGAATTCTCTTCCTTTTAATCTTCTGAAAAGAATATACAACTGCTACGTGTTTCCGACGTGACAAGATGATGCAACTATTACGCTTTAGTCCCAGGTGGTCCGCTTGCTGAGCGGCGAGGAATTGCCGAGGAAGCGCCGTCTCACCTTCCCGTCTGGCTGCTCATCGCTCGCTCGCTTGCACGCTGCTCCTCTGACCAGTGACCAGCCTCGTTTATTCCGCGACGAATCGGTAGCTCGAGTCCACACGTGGCAACAAGAAAATAATAATATTAAAGGAAAAACAAAATACTCGAATGCTTTTAAAATTTTTCCAATCAGGCTTTGATTGCTTCATAGCAAAGTAAATTAAACCCAGAATTGATAAAAAAAAAGGCTCTGGATTTTCTCCACTTTCAAATTTGTTCCCTAATTAGTACTCCTCAAGTCTATAAACAAACAATAGAAAAATTTTTGTGGTCCAAGCCAACGACTGCTACTTCCAATAAGGCGGACGGACACCTCTGATATCACTCCAGAGATCTCCATCATCCAGTGCCATCAAATCCTGTAGTCCATCCCACAATTCCTCCATCTCCTTTCCTTCCTGTCCTCCATGCTGCTGCTGCTCGAGTTGGTGCTGATTTGAGGGCGAAGGAGTAGTTGCCAGGGGACTACCACGAGCACTCGCTTCGTCATCCGGCATTTGCTCCGGGAATGGGAAATTGAGCTTCGCCCGGGCCCCTCGGAACTCGATCGCAGCGAGGTCGTAAGCCCGCGCCGCCTCCTCGGCCGTGTCGAACGTCCCGAGCCACTTGCGCACCGCCCGCCGTGGATCCCGAATCTCCGCTGCCCATTTCCCCCACGGGCGCTGCCTCACTCCCCTGTACTTGTTCTTCTTCTTCCTCCTCCTCCTTGGCCCGCCTTCCTCCGCCTCGGCCTCCTCTCGCACCGCCGCCGCCGTCGTCTCTTTCGCCGACGCGAAGAAGTCACAGCCCAGGCAGCCGTCGATGCGGCAGAGTCGGCACGTCTCGGGGCGCAGGAGATCGGATGGTAGGGTGGAGCTGCCGGAGAGGACACAGACGAGGGTGGAGACGATGATGGCTTCCTCCTGCTCGCGGGTGAGACGGGAGAAGAATGGGAGGGGGGACGGCGTCTCGAATCCTCCTTCTTTCTTCCGGTGCTGGGTTCTGTCGGGAATTTGGCGATGGAAACTGAGCTCTTGCTTTGGAACCATTCTGGGTGTCTCCGACCTTCCAGTAGAGCTGGGAGTGGAAAAGCCTGGAGATGAGAAGCGAGGCAGGGGGCGTTTATATAAGCCAGGTGGAGACGCGGATTGAAAACGGTTTTGATCGTTTAACACGTGACCGCAACCGGATACGGGGGGCGATAGCCGGCAGATAACGTGAATATAGGCGGATGCTGAGCTGGCGATTGTTGGGAGAAAAAGATGGTGGGCACGCGTGGCGGGGTCACCTGAGCGCGCTGACAGGCGAGAGCTTGCGCTAAGACTACGCGGGCATTTTGACCTTCGCGTGAGTTCAGTGTCAGTGAGATGGGAAAGTGGCGTTCCAGCTCGCGCGCGGCTTTCCTCGATGAAACGCTGTGCGGACTCGGTCCAGACAGGAGCTTGGCATCCTGGGGGCAAGGCTCCAATCAAGGTGGGACCCCTCCTGTTCCCATCAAGACAGGATTGGTCGCATATCTGGCTTGCTTGCTCCCAGGTTTGTTCGAGGAAATTTTGGGGGGTGGGGAGGAATAAATGAATTGGGAAGGACAATTTGCCTGATTGGATAAGGTTGGGTTAGCTAAGACAGATCCGATTATAGATGCACATGGATCTGGCCGACAAACAAAATGACTCAATGAGACATTGAAGGTTGACAAAGCGCGTAATTTGAATGCCTTCAATGATCTATGTGATGGTATTTAATGTTGTGGCTAATAACTTGGTCAAGAATTGATTGAAATGATTAGAAAAGATATAAAATTAATGGTTAAAGTAGTAAATAAATAAATTTAAATAAATATGAGAGATGACATGTTTAGGATTTATCACGGTCTCCTTCCTCGGCTTTCTCAATATGTGGTAGACTAGGTCGCCACTCCAACTCATGTGGAGAGCAATGCTCCTATAACTTAACTCATAAGTCTTCTACCCTAAGCTAGAGGTGGCAATCATGTCAAGTCAGGTTGTACATGCATTGGACCAGCTATGGGTTGGGTTAGAAAAATTCGAACTTGAATTTGACCTGTTTAATAAAAAAAATTAGGATTTGAAATCTCAACCTGTTATCTTTAATAAGTAAAATAATCTGGCTTGTTTACAAAATTTAAAAATAGGTTATACCGAATCAGATCCAACAACAAAACTATTTGGCTGTTAAGTATTTGTTTAACCCATTATTAAAAATGGTTAACTTAACAAAATCACTATTAAAACCTGGTTGGCCATCTTATCAGAGTCTTTGGTGCATAAAGATTAGTTTTTGGGAAGCAGAGAGGGGCGAGTAAACAAGAATGAAAATAATCACAGAGAAGAGGAGTAATCAAGATATTGAGCATTCACCTTATAGCCGATAGGGAGAGTGTTTGCCATGGTGTCTCTCTTGTACCATCTACGGAGATGGATGTGTTAAAAAACTTATTGGCACAACTCAGATAGAAAGGGGTTGCACCGATGTTAGAGCAACTGAAAAGATTGTAATCAAAAGGAGGATATGAGTGTAGCATGGATTCAGGTGTCATGACCTTCACTAACTTTTGCCACCATGACACCATCATCCGAAGGAGACGGATAGGGATAGAGGTGTAACATAGGCTATAGTAGTAAAGAACTAAGTTAGCTCTACTCCTAAGAAAGCTATGGTAAAATAAAATAAGATAAAGATGCATTGATTTGGATTATCAATGGAATCTTTGCAAAATACAATTCCACTTATTTATACTCAAAGATAATAATGCCCGCTTTGATGGTTTCCACAATGCTTGGCCTCGTCTCCTGGCAATTTCAATAACTGATACTAGTTGTTCTCCCACTATATATATTTATTGGTATAGTTACTCTGCACCAACTATCAGACTGATAATCATATTTATTGGTCTTGGTTTATCCAACATGCTTGCATTAGGTGTCTCTCTTTATTCAGCCTGTAATACAGTCTTAAGCACTTAGGAAAATCTTGGAGGTCAATTCATTCATCTTGTCTATTCCTTCTACTGGCCAATACACACCTTGTGTCTCAAAGCTCTAAGGATCCTATTTGGCTCCTCTTCAAAATTGCCACGTGCAGTAGTCCTTGGATGTTAAGATGTAGTGTAAACTGGGAGGGATGAGGCAATTGTAGCTGTGATATAGGAGAGAGTAGTGGTGTTCGTAGTGCTTAATTAGACTCAAATTGAGCTTCATCTTGATCTAGTAGATGAGATTCCGATCCATGCAAGGCATCAACTTAAAGAATCTCATGTTACATACCTAATTTATTTTATCTACCCAAACCCACTGAAAATGGCATCAAATTTTTGATTTTATCACCGAAAGAGGTAGAATTACGGAAAGGACGAGATTTTGAGATGAGCAAGGAGGAGAATATGAGAAAGGACTGGAAGATGAGGTTGGTGGCATCTTTGGAGAGCAATACATGACGCTCGTCCTTGTCAGAGGTGGCAGCGATGAGGCTTCAAACAATGTGGTGGGAACCATCGGCAAGGTGGTGTTTGCAACAGCAGAAGCTAGGGGCGAAGGAGGCACAATAGTATAGGCAAACGAGGTTGAGGGAGATTTTGAGTGCAATGCGAAGAGAGGAGAATATGAGAATATCCTCTCCATTGTGGAATCTCCGTAGAACATTGTTCTCATCCTCTAAAGTCTAACTTTAAAAAACCACCAAAATCCCTAAATTTGGAGGAATTTACCAAACACTAACCCTAGGGGATGGGGGAGAGACGAGGGGAAAGATCGTGCCAATATCCCAATAGCAAGGAAACCCTAGTGAAAGAAAAGAAGAGAAAATGCCATATGTTGGAGGTCTCAAGGTTAAGATCATCGAAGAGGAGGTAGAGGTGGAGAGGCTTGGAGGGCGAGAAAAAGGTGAGGCTATGGTAGAGGTGGGAGAACCAAAGGGGGAGGAGAGCACTAAGTATCATTGGAAAACACTAACCTTAATCCCTTGAAAGGAGCAAGAACTATGTAGAAGCCAAATAAATGGTTTGTGGGGTACGGGCAGTGGGTGCATCGGTTTGGATTAGATATGACAGGTTTGAACCCCACCTGACCTCATTTATAATAATAAACATATTAAATGTGTTAAATAGGTCATGTTCCTAGAACCCAAATTCAACTTGTCTAGTAAATAGGTCAAAATGAGTTGACATGTTTAGGACTTGAACCTATTTAGCTTAAACCCAAACCTGTTTATTGCAGGTCAGATACGGGTCAAGTTGATAGGTCAGTCATTTTTTGTCAACCCTATTCTAAGTTGTCCACTTTATTGTCTCTCAATTTTCTGTATCAAGATGGCCAATGTTTTCTATAATCATCGGTTTCGCATCAGGTATGCCTCACTTTGGATTTTCGCCTTCTCAATCCATTATGATCCTATCATCACACTTGAATTAAAACCATTGATCTCACCCATTGTATCAAGCATCCACTTGGTATAGATGTCAAGTTTCTATACCATTTTTTCTGTTCAAAAGATTGTTATAGTTTTTTTCAACTAAGGCTCTTTCAGTATCAATTTCGTTAACTTGATAAAAATTAGTAGGCTAAACTTTCATTTCATTCGAAAAATGCATGCACCTGGAATTCAAAGCAACCTTGTTTATTTCCTAAAGCAATATGGTTTAACTTGAACTAAAGCCTATTCCACACCATATGCTAATAATTTGTTCATTAATATAGGATGGTGCCGTTGAGAACCAGCCTGTCCCAAGTACCGAGTGGAAAAGATGCTAGAGTGGTCGACAACAAGCTATTTCGGTCATGCAAGGCCGCGATTCAGAATGGAGAGCTGTCGTTGGGGGTCTGGCCTGTAGTCAAGCTCCGACTTGAAACAACAAAGGCAAAGAAGTCCTCTTGGCAGAGTGTGTCGGACAAGAAACCTTCCGATGCCTAAGTTAGAATGATGCTTAGAAAACAGATGAGATTCTCAATGATTTGTCAGGGCATGTGAGCGCTTACGTGGAAGATCCCTCGAGGAGTGGATTGTATAGGAGGAGGAAAGAGGTTGTCACCTTAGAATCTAGGCATGTGGGTTGGCTAGGATTGGTTGGCCTCTGCATGTCTCAAGAATCAGGTGCGGGCATTTCGTACGTGGATTGCATCCTGCCTGTTTGGATAGCACAACCTCAGAGAATGCTTGATATTTCAGTTGAGGTGTCAGCAATTGTGGAGAGTTTTTAAAATCCTAGGCTTGCCACATGGTGGGCTTTAGTTAATAATTTAGAGGCTTCGTGGCGAGCTTTGGTTGGCCGACCCTTTGTATGAGCTATGGTCGATTCCGAGACTCATCATAGGAAAAGTAGTCATAGCTTGGCATGTGGGACTAGAACTCGAACCAATCCCATCTTGAACATCTCATAATGAATAAATATATATACAATGGTAAAAGAGAACTTTATTCCATTTTATTGTTCAAGAATAATTGGAAAAAAAAGTTAGATGAGTATAGTATATATTAAAATACCAAATATAGCAATACTACCAATTGTACCAACTTACATATATTGTCCCTTATCAATTAGTATTAGTGGAAGAAATTGAAATGCCATGCAGATCCATTACTTTCTTCATTATTTGTAATAGTTCTTTGCTTAGGCCCGTGGAAATTTTTCTATTGCATATATATATCTATTTTCAAACTTTTTCGGGATAAATAAGATGGCTGGACCATGTTAAGGAAACACCAACTACTGAAAAATAAAGAATTTTTAGGATGCCCATTTGAAACTCTAAACGATGGCAACCTGTCCTACTTTTCAAGCATACTGCAGATGCCAAAACTAATTGGAAAATAATGGAAATAGAGGCAACGAAGACGAATCTGACACGTGTGCCGGTGGGGTGTGGTGGGGTGGGGTGTGCATCAGTGCATGCGGCCTCTCCTTACTTGGCTTTAGCCCTATAATAAAATGAGTGGGGTACAATGAACTGTTGGTAACAAACTTTAAGATATTGTTGCCTAAATGACCAAACATGTCATTTTATCTCTTTAGACGTATTTTACAACCTATTAGAAGGTCAATCTAGCTTGTTAGCCGAATTATTTAACAATTCAAATAAAGATGGATCCATTGATCTGGCTCTTTCATTTTCTTGCAAATTCCCTGATGTAAATTTGCATACACTTCAGCGAGTCTTTGCTTTCCTACTCTTTTCCTTACTGGTCCATCATCACTCTTCCATAATCATATCCAAGAGCTACTTACCTGTAGATCCAACCAAAGAAGCTACCTCTCCTCCTCTCCAGCCATGGACTATTTAGCTCCTTGGTTAATTTAGAAGAAAAAAAAAATAAAGATCAGGAAAGCAACTGTAGGTGAAGAGATCTAGATAAGTAATCTAAATTTCATCAATATTGAAAACCTTGACAACAGGGTATGGGCAGAGAAGAGATTTGAGGTGATCAACCTGGTTCTGAAGGAGAAAATGAAGGGAAGGGGGAAGAGCTGTGGATGATGTGATCATGGATGAGGTAAAGAGAGGAGCAGGAGCAGGAAGAATGGGAGTAAGATGGGAAACATTGATGGTTCAAATGGAAGGAGCTTGGTTGGCTCAGCAGTGCATGGGTGGGCTTGGCTTTATTTGGCTTGCTTTTACTTGTTGGCCTGTTGGAGTAACCCACCTGCTTCCTTTCTTTTTCTTTTTTTTATTTTCTCTCTTTTTTCTTATGTTTACCTTTTTGTACCATTTCATCTCCAATGAATTGTGTGGTAGTATCTTCCACCTTTCTGTTGAAAAAAAATCAACTCATCATCGTTATAGGACTTTGCAATTCCATACTTATATTTTTTTAATATTTGTAAACTATTTACCAGACCGAAGCTCTGATCCGAAATTGTTTAGGTTAAATTTCATGCTTAATGGTTTGCCACACAAAAAAATTGGAATGTTGGAAAATACAAAATAGAGTTAGAACCAGAACCAATCCACACATGTAAATGGGTAAATGGGTGGCACTAGAACAACATATACTTTCAATAGCGAGTCTTAGCAGTGATCTAAAAAGATAATGCTAAAAACAATTTCAACAGCTTCTAAACAATCACTGCTGCTTATAACCATTTGTAACCTTTAGCAGCGGTCGCAATGAAACTGGCTGCTTAAAAACTTTTTAGGACTTTGGTAAGATGATATTAAATGGAAGTGATATTAAAAATCCTTTATATTGCATAAAATGACAAAAGTTCTGCATGCTGTAATTAGGAACTATGTTCAATCTATGTTATAATGGAGGCTTGGAGGTCCATTCATCCTCCCAAGTCATTTGGTTTGCCCACTCTAGAATATGAACTATGAACCTCATCCAAATAGAAAATGCCTGGCCAATATATTTGGGCTAACCTTTAGGCCATCCCCATGCACCCCATTTATAGGTTCCTTAGCTAAATCGATGGATCCCATGTATCCAGCTACAGTATATGTTAGATCTAACCTTCGTGCTAGGTCAAACTCAAATTCCAAACTAAATCCAACTTACTCCAACCTAATTCTCTGATCTAACTAATGCATTAGACCTAGTTACACCCTTTCTAGCCAAATTTTAGTTAATTAGACTTCCAATTGGTCAACTACGGATCTGCATGCATCAAGTGGGAGGTTGACTCCATGGTACGTACCTTAGAACCAGAGTGAGCATGCATCCTCTAACTCTTCACAACCCCATCTCCAATACATGGAATCTCTTGTCCTTGCTTGAAGAGGCCTTAGCTTTACATCCTAGAGAGAGCAATCAGATAGAGGATTTCGTTCCTGGCCTGGCTTATTCTATTACTTGTAGTATCTTTTGGCTCTTTGATTTGTGTTGGGATCAATCGTACTGTATGATGCTTGCACATTTGAGATTATAATGGGTGGCTTGTGCCCCGTTGACGTGAAGTCCAACCACGAACACACGCTCAACCATGCAATGAAGGGCTAATTGCAACACCCGGTGAAAACAAGGAAAACAGAGGATTTTTCCCCTGTTTTTTATTTTTTTGCTCCTTTCCTTCCGGGGATACAATGACGAGCCTTTGGTTGGTAGAGGAGGAACGACCGTGGATTGCCCGCCCAAAAAGAAAGGTTGCTCGGTTTCATGCTGAAATTCCAAGGGCGTGCGAGACCCTCCGCATCGTGCATGAATCCGCGGGAGTCCCCCTTTTTCCTTCCTTTTCCGTCATCCGCCTCTGCTAGCGAGTGGATCTTCCTCTGCCAATTCGATCGCAATTATCGCCAGCGCGCTTCGTTAGGGCTTTGGCTTAGATCCTTAGGGCTTCATTCATTGCTTTAAGTAATTAATTGTACTAACTTCTTTTTATTATTGTCACATCCATTTTTGTGTTCGGAAATCCAAAATTTAATTATAATTTTAGTAGGTATATGAGCCATGTAATATGATATTCCATAAATTATAGTTTTATGTTCGAATACAAATTTTTGTTCTAGCCTTCCAATAAGTATAATCAAATCTACTAAAACGAGGAGGCTTAATAAAAAAGTGTCATGCAGCAAAAGATATTTCAAAGGTTGCCATGCAGATCTTGAGCTCTAGATGGATCTTTAAAGATAAAAGAGCGCCTACTTCAATACCAAATGTTACTTAAGATAACAACCTAAGAAAGGAGGTGAATTAGTTTTTTCAAAATATTTTACAAACTTAAACGGTGATCAAGTAAAATAGATTTAAACATAGGTATGCATAAGAAAATAAATGATACACAATTGCTGAAGATAAGAATAAACATAAACAAATCAAATACCAAGATTTTATAATGATTCAGAGCCAAACTCGACTCCTTCATACTCTCCAAGGCTTCCTCTTTAGGAATTTTACTATAATCTATAAATAATATTACAATTCAGTTGTTTTTAGGGCTCACAACCAAACCGAGTAGATTTTTTCTGGCAATCAACCAAAACAAATCCCGTGTTCCAATATTTAGGAACTCCCTGCTGATTTCCAAGCTCGGCAAAACTTAGTCGATTTTTCAAGGCAATCAACTGCAACCTAGCTGTTTCACGAGTACAACCAAACTTTACAAGCTGAGTGATTTTAAATGGTTCAGCTACACCAAAACACCACATAAGATTTTCCAATCTCATGCTCTAAACAAAGATAAAGAATACATATGCAATGACCTTTACAAAAGATGGATTCTTTCGCATTGTAGCTCATGCTTGTTTTGCCTTGAATGTTAGGATCTTGAAGAATAGAAGTCATCTCTTTCTTGTTCCCTTTCTTGCTTGCTCTATATGTTGTGATGGAACTCGAACATTGGAAGTTGTGTTGGGAATTGTATCCTAAATGTCAATCGTCAGCATATTGATGATTGAATTTTGTAAATGAATTGACAAATTAAT
>JAOXJJ010000978.1:0-14311 GCA_025769935.1 Phoenix roebelenii
TACCATGTTATTTATAATTGATTCAAATACATTTACAATCAACAATTGATTGGATTTAGGACATAATTCCCAACACTCCCATGATTTCCATTGATAAACATTGCTAATGGCTTGATTTCCGACAAAAATTTGCTGGTATTTGATCCGGATGTAGCCTTCCCTGTTCCGCCTCTATTTCTTTTCTCTTCTTTTTTTTTCAAGCCACTATATTTGTCATTTCCTCTTTCCCACTGCCTTCCGCTCAACTAACTGTTGTCATCAATGGCACCCTAGCTGCCGATGAGTAGCTAGAGCTCAAGATTGATCAAGCTCTATTCTACCTTATTTTGACACGATTTTTATCTCACAAGCCACCTATTTGCTACCGGCCACTTGTCGCTGCTTGGCTGCCATGCTGCCATCGTGCTTAGTTGCCATCCTTCCAATTGTGAAACCCCACCACCACTAGCTTTCCACCACCAAACTTTCTCCCTCTACCCTTTCCTAGAAGAAGGTCAAGTCCTTTCCTTTGTTTCTCCAAGAAAGAAAGAAAGAAAGAAAGAAGAGAAGAGAAAAAGGCCCACATCTTCTCTCTCTACGGACTTAGAGGAGGAACTCTCGAACCCTTTTGTTTTGAACCCAAATTGACCCAATTAAGGGGCTTTAAAGAGGCCTTGTTAGCTGGGCAGCATGTTCGCACCATCCGAGCCTTTGTCGAGCATCTCAAGATCTAGTTCTTATTGATCTCTATCGAGCTCTTGTATCTTAAGTGACCCTGATTAGATAAAGATCGAATTGACCCCTGATGGACGAGTGGTGTACTAGCCTCTATCTAGGCCCTTATTGGACACTACTAAATTTGGTCATCCTCAATTTCTGTTGAGCCACCTATACCCTAGCCTGGACTTTGATTAGACCTACTCATGCCACCAAGCAATATCGCCTGGTTAGCCCTACTCCACTCTTAGCTTCTCTCTCTTCTTCTTTACGTTTCTTTCTCTACCTGAATCATGGACCTAGTGGTGGGTCCCGAGCCCCTTTGCATTAGATCTGAGTTGACTCCGAAAATGAGGCCTTGAACTGCTATGTTGATTGGGTAGCATGTCAGCATCATCCGGATCGTTAATTAACACAACTAGACTCTATTGTCATTAGTTCTTATTGATTTATTTATACCCTACTCTAATTCTTGATTTGTAATTTGATCAGTTGGATTAACCCAATCTGACTAATTTAGGTTGTCGGGCACTGCCACCAAGAGTAAAGTTGTCTAGACAAGAAGATGTCCAACAATGGGATACCCTATATGGTTTATACATTAAGGATTTTGAAAAGAAATTTTTGGAATTATTTAGATTTGTCAAAGGACTTATGACATTAATACTTCCAATTTCCTACATTTATCAGCAAATTACAGAATTATTATAGTAATAAATTTTTTGAATCATGCCTTCATGATGCTTGAATTTGATGAATGATATTTTTTATTGGATATGTTTTATTTTGGAATAGTATGAGGATGCTTGCTTCGAAATATTAATCTTCTTTGATTGATTTTGGTACCACATAATTTTTTATATTTTTGTTGAATTGAGATATGGAACCGTATGATTATTTAATTTGAACTTTCAACCTAATTATATTAAGGACCCCACCAATAGGGGCAAATACATCGGCACTTATATAGTCTGAAAAAGTTATGTTCCAAGAAGATGCACGACATACCAAAAGTAGATGTACGGTCCTGAGAACTTTGCTACAAGATGATGCTAAGCACACCGCAAGAAGATATACGACGCACCTCAAAAAGATTCGTAGCATCATGATCCTGCCACAGAAAAGTATGGTCATGGCTCATAGTTGATAAAATGAACTTAATGTTTTGAAAGAACTTGGACTCATGAACGAAATTTTAATTTAGAGAAAGATTGACTTTAGCATTTATCATATTTTGATAATGATGCATATCTAGATTTGGATTTGAACTGATAGATTCTATATGCTTATTTTTTGTAAATTATTATTTATTTATTGTCTGATTTTTCTAGTTAAAATATTCATTGCTTATTGGGATGTCTAGCTCAATATTGCATATTTTACTGTTTTTCAAATCTTGAGAACTAAGTTAGTACGGGATATATTTCGGAAAAGTGATTAAAAGCAGAACTTTAATCTTTTTGTTTTAGACTAGAATTTTACTAAAGTCTAATGTATCTTTTAAATATTGTTAGTTTTGTGAAATGCTAAAATTTAGGTTTTTAGTTATTTAAATTTTAAATTACTTAATTAATAATTTGTTCACCTACTTGCCTTATGATATTATGATGTGATGTCTTATATATTTGTCGGTAAAAGATTTTCTATAAGTAGACAATTGTTGCCCCAAACTTCGTCTCGGTAGGGCGACATATGCATGTACCAAAGTCATTTCCTCTGGATGTGATTTCAATAAATATAAGATTTAATTTACTCTTTCTATATACCAGAAATGTATCCATTTCTTGCATCAAGGGCTTCCAAACGAGATCAATAATATTATGTTGAATGGTTCAGCATAAAATGTTGTTTAAATGACTAATTCCTCCTTGTAGAATTTGCATTCTCCTCATTTCTTATTGACCAAGTTTGTTAGTGGAAAGAGGGCATGCCGTACCATTGCTTGCAAGAAAGTGCAGAAATGCCCCCAAGCTATTGAAACTTTATAATTTATAAAAAATTTTGGTCCACCTTTCTCATAATCTATAAACTTTGTAATCTATATAAATTTCGGTGCCACATTTCTCATAATCTATATATCACATGCCGCCGTATGCCAACTTCTTTTTACTTTTTCATAGAAACTGGTTTATGTCAGAGCCATGAGGCCATGAAGTGGAATTCAACGGTCTTTGTACAGTCTCCAAGTTAGCGAAAGCCTGAGCTGGATATTTCTTTGGCAAGTTATGACCTTGTGATCGCCTGACGGATTGTCCCAAACGAATGGGATTTTTTTTTAATTAATTCTAAAAAATTGATAATGTATAAAAGAAATTTGAGATAAATACCTGTTATAGCTATCATTTTTTTGAAATCACAAACTATCCTTAATCTATTGTAATATATTTTATAAGATAATAATAGTATTTTTAAAATAATATCGTTATTGAAAATGATGTTATGTATTTTATATCATTTATTATAATAAATTTGTCGTACATTTTACATGATTAATATTAGTTTTATAATATAATATTATTATAAAAAGTCAGTAACTTTGGGATGCTATTAAGAGTTGGCTCCACTTGCTTCTTTATCGGAAACTATTAAGGACTTCTCAAAAAAGAAAATCAACACCATGGATCACGATCAATTTGTATATGCTTTACCATAGTATGTCTTTAGATCATTTTGACTTTGATCAACCAAAAACCAATGGATTAATTAAATTAATATTGTACCTGCTCTAGTCCAACTTGAAGTTGGACTATTAGGTTCGCGTTGAATTCTTTGACGTAGTTCAAATATGCATGGGCTTTGGTTTGTGTCCATCTTTTACTTTTCAATCCAAATCAACGTTTTGAACTAGACTAGTTCCCAACCTTAGCTTTATATAATTGAGTCAAAATTTGAGGCACACATGACGCTAAGGAGTAAACAAATAAACAACAGCGTGTACAAATGCAAGCCTTATTGTGGTTATGAATTCATACGAACCTATATATGACGCCATGATTCCATGGATTTGGGAGACTTCTTAAATCTTGACTCCAAAAAGCCAATCAATCATATTTTTTGGTGCATACAAATCACGTTCCATAACATTAGGGGAAAAACATGGAACTCAATAATGCATGCTCCATTTGAATAATGAACTTGTAATGAAACTTCTTAGGGCGCTGGCTCTCCTGGGTGATTATTATATGCACCACAAACTAATGGAAACCATCACTTATGAATGATCTCAAAGCAGAGTGGTCAGTGATCTCAATCTTCCAATTATAGATCACAATGACATGAGAGTGGAGAGGTCGAACAATCCAAGACCAAAATTGTACTATATGAGGTGAACTAATGTACTAGATCATTCTGTCTTAACCTCTTAAGTGAATTGAGTGATGGCATTGACATGGGTGAGATTTAAAGAGAGATCTCATGCATTGGTATGATCATTAATAATATTGTTATATAAATTATTATACTCTATAAAAATATATTATAAATTAGGCAAATATATAGAATTTTGTTACATAACGTAATATCATAGTAATATGCCACATTATGGTAATAACTTCGCACTTAATGACATTAGAAGTGCACGTTCCATGTACATGAAATATTCTTTAGTTTATTTTTCCATAGTAACATCAATCACTAACCATGTATGGCTAAACATTATAAAATATTTATATACAATAAAAACTTATAACAAGATCAGGATACTCTCTTGTAGAAGAAATGGCAATGGCTGAGAGAGAGAGAGAGAGAGAGAGAGAGAGAGAGAGAGAGAGAGAGAGAGAGATCGCTAGATTAAATTAAAGAGGAGTAAATGGGAATTCAAATAAAAGTTTTGTTTAACATTAACATATTTGGGCAAATATATGCTAACCGTCCTCTATTTAACTAACCCATCTCATACCATGGAAGTAGGCCACATTAATTCAGTCCCACATCATTGACCATTCATTCAAGAAAAAGATTCAGTCACTAGGGTTACATAGATATCCTTAACAGCGTATTTATACTCCAACTGGGGAGAAAATGTGCATCTCATCAGAGTATCAATTACCAGAAGTGCCTCACGACAAAGCTCCACGCAGAGTTAATTCTCCACCATCAAACTTTAAAGCATTTTTATCAATCATCGCATACTTATATTCTTCATTGATTCGTACCAAAAGGTAAGCATGTCTATAAAAGACACAGGAAAGAACATAAGTAGGAAAAAGAAAAAATTATCAGAATTCTGACTAAAGTTACATATAAAAGGAGTTAATATCCCTGTCATTTTTTGACATGCATAAATACAAATTTTCATTTACGTAAGGGACAAAAAAAAAATTAAGAAAAAATCTAGGAACGAGATAGAGTACAAAGTCAGTTGTTTTTTCAAAAGAACTGCTAAACCGTGGAGGTTCCTGAGATGGTGAGCTCCAGCAAAATCCTGTGTTCTATATGCTACATACAGTGTTGCTCAATCTCGCAAGTATTGCCGTCTTTAAAATCTGATCAAGTTAAGGAATTGGGCAAGTGCCCCCGGAGTTGTTGGGGTTGCTCGTGCAACCTGAAGGTCCAGATGGCGTCACAGGGCCTTTTGGAAGGGAAACCAACAGGAGGCCGCCATCCTGCTTAGATCCCCGCCAGCTTTCTTCCAAAGGCCTTGCTGCGTCGAAAGTTAGCAAGCTCGAAACCACTAAAATTGTAACCAGCAAATGTGCCGAGCATGCTCTTCCACAAACACGCATGATCGATCACTGCAAGAAAGGTTGCGCTTAGAAAACTTCTCCTTGATAATGTGGTTGATGGACTTGTCCGCAAAAAATTTTAAGATGACAATATAGGCAAAGGAGTGTATATTTATAGATGTGAATTCTCGGATGGATTTTGTCTCAATGTTTGAATTCTAATCGATAATTTTCAATCAAAGACTTGGTCAGTTAATATTACTTACCTTGGTCTGTCCATCCAGCTGACCGGCCGGGCCAAGTGTCATATATTTGATTTGTCTGTCAGCGTTACAAAAACGTAATAATATTTGTCAGCCTTGCATTTTACAGCACGGGAACTTATTTGATGGCATTTGAACCCTTTCTTGGTTTTTACTTTTCTACGACTCGGTGTACAAACGCCATGACAAGTTGAACATTGAATTCCCCCGATTTTTCTCGTCATGGTAGTAGAATAGAATACAACGCTAAATGCTTCATACGACGTAATTGCCTGCCTAATAAAAGTAGCAGTCATTTTGGTAGATATTAAATTGGTAGTGGTCATTGGTCTACCTTTGTTCCATCGCTTAACGAAGCAGGAGGCACATATATTAGACCTATTGGTTGCAACCTTTTAAAAAATATATACCTGGGACGTCGTCATTTTTCCTGAAGGCCATGCTACGTATGTCCCCACAAAATTATCCATCTCCTCCGTGATATGCATGTAATATCTTTCACCCTGACAAACGGGGTGAGTAGAAAAATAAACTACTATTAGTGCCGCTGTTTCATGGTTTTGATTTCTCTTACGTGGTATGCATGTAATATACAAAGAGAATATTTCAAGGACAGCAGTCCTGATCAACCACATGGTTTCAAGAAATTATATAAATAACGCAGGACATGGTTTCATGGATGGCTTTGATCTCATCACAAGTGAAGCACATGATAGATCAATTTCTGTAAACATAAATTTGGTCAGGTCAAATTAGAAAATCTCCAGTCACCTTTCAATGGCTTTCTTATTAAAGCAAAAAAGAAAAGAATAAAAGTAGCAATGTCAAGATTTAATAAAACAATTACTGGTGCAATGATAAGGCTATTTTTGGAGTCTGTGAGGAAGCCCTATATATTTTCAAAAAAAAAAAAACTTGTATTAATTTTTGACTGATATTCTTATCAAAAACAAAGATCAAAAAGTTATATTGCCACCCATCGAACAAGATTCGCTTCAACTGTGACTGCAAAAGGCTAGCTTGCAATCCCTACGATATGGTTCAAGCTTGCTTTTCTAGCTCATGACTATCTGGTTTCATTGGAGGTCTTCTTTTAAGAAAAAAAGACTTTTCAGGTTTTGCCTAGTTTTCGTTTTTCTCTCTTAAAACAATAGGTCAGAGGAAAATGAAAATTAATTATTTGTCTCTACCATTTAAAGATAAAAAATAAAAATTGATTGGAGAGAAAATGATATGAAATTGGAGTACAAAAAATGGGATCCTAACTCTCTAATGGTACAGTCTATAGACTCATGGATTCATGGGGAGTTCTCTCCACATTGTAGCATGATATATCCATAACTTATCAATCAGTCAATGGTTGAGTTGGGTTGGTAGAAACACAGTAATCAACTCGTGCTTCCACAGTGCAGTGGATCGCCTCCACCTATCGGTCAAGCCTTCTCAATTGACAGTTTCTTGTAGCCTTTTTCAGGGCTGCTTTCCACATTCAACTGCAACAGAATGTGTTAGAAGCCTGGGCGTTGTTCTAATGCAGACAAGTAATAAACGCAAGCAGTCTAAGATAGCGGTGTTTGTGTAAGTCATTTTGTTTACAAATGATACAGATTGATGTAGTAGACGTATGTCACTGGAGATGACAGTAATGCTAGCTGGCCAGTTCAATGCCCATTTCCAGTTCAGCTGCAAGTTGAGTTCCCACCGTTATGCAACCACTAAATCTTTCAGGAGTGAATGCTTCCTAAATTCATGTTCATGTTTGATATACTCTCCCCACTATTAGCTGGACTCCGTGAAAATTAATGCTTCCGTGATCATGTTTTTTTTATTATTTTTTATAAACATTTTTAAGTATTTTAAATGTACTTTTGTTTTTATTTTTATCATGTAGACTTACTTTGATATGGTCTCCGTTGTCCCGTGACATTCGTGAGAGTATTAGATAAAGCTTTGGCAACTAGACAAAGATTTTCCAAGCTTTTCCAAACTATAAACTATCAACTTTTTGTTTCTTGGGGAAATTATGATGAGAAAGAGCTAGGATTGGCTTGCTCTGCTTGATATACGGAAGAGCTAGTATATGACCTAATGAAGTACCAGTCACCCTTTCCGTCTGCTCTTGAGATATGAACTCGACAAGGTGATGGTGAGATGTACGAAGTGGATGAAATAGCACTTTGCATTGACCATATTCTTCGGGCCAATAGAAGGTGCTTTGCCTCTCCTCAAACTTTGAGCATTCTTTACTTTTTTGGATTTCATGTTGCTCCTTTCTAGCCTTCTCATCTTACATATCTGCATCACCAATTAAATTCAAACAATACTTGTTAGTAAGATCATTTCAAAATTAGAAACACAAATTTAACAAAATCATCATGCATTAATCAATGATCTTTATAACTCTAAGAGATGATATTAAGTAGCATTAATTGTATCAGAACAATCAAACAAAATGGGTCACGAACTATAATGAGAGGAATATGAAACCATTTCATGACTTGTAGATAATAACAAATATTCAATCATGATATGGAGCTTTGCTACACATGGACAGCATGCTTAGAAGAGATTTCATGCTGTAATTTGATATATTTTTCGCCCTTATAAGTACCACCAACACATTATGGAAAGAGACTATAATTCACTGTTGAGAGAATTAATTCTGCTAGTTGTGCATGCTAGTTGATTCCAAACTAACATCCTATCTAGTTGTTTTAATGCTGGAGACAAGATGTTAGAGACAAGATTTTGACATCCTTATTTAGACTAGATTTTGTTTTATAGTTGATGCAAAAGTTTGAAATATTATGAGTTTTGGAAGACTTAAGTTTTAATTATATTCTTTAATAAGACTTTGAATATTATTATTTAAATTATTTCTGCTGCCTGATTATGATAGCATGATGATCTTTCTTGCATGCTCGTGGTGAGAGTTTTCTATGACTATGCGGTGGTTGCTGCGACCTCCATCTCACGATTTCGGATAGGAGATGTAACAATTAATATGGTATCAGAGTATAAGTGGATAAATCATAAGTTATAGAATCAAACATAATATAAGTTTAGGTGGGTAGACACTAAAGACATTAGGATGTTTGTTTGTGATGATTATGATAAGTTATTCTAATACCTAATAATTAATTGATAATCTTATTAAGGGTTTGCTACTATCTAATGGACATAGGTTATGATGCCTCCATGTCGAATGAGAAAGACTACTTGTAGTGCTACTAGTGAGGCACCAAACCAACAGGATGGCAGCACTCCACAACAAGTCGGTGGCACCCCTCAACAGGAGGGAGTCATCGATCCTACTCGGATACTCAAACAAGACAACAAGAATTGGGCTTAGGCCAGATTATGCAAACCATAATTGTTATGATACATATGCAATAGCAGTGCAGCAGCAGTTGCTCCAACAACAACAATAAATGTAGTTGCATCATGCACAACAACAACAAGGATGAGGGGAGCAGTACAAGAAGCGTAGTAATATAACTAAGTTCAAGAAGCTAGCCCCTCCAACTTTCAAGGGGACTATGGAACCTTTGGAAGCGAAACATTGGCTTACGGAGTGGAGAAAGCATTCACCATTCAAAGATGCCATGTTGATGAGAAGATTTTATGTGTTATACATGTTGCAAGGCGAAGCGTTTAACTAGTGGTGATGCTAGAACATTAATTTGAGCAAGATGGAGAATGTTTTACGAGAAAAAGATTTTGAGGAGCATTCTATGAGAAGTATTTTTCTAGAAGTGTTAGGACACAAAAAGAGAAGTTTATTCATCTAAAACAAAAAAATATGATTGTTGCAAAATATGAGGCTAAATTGATTAAGCTAGCTAAATTTGTTCTAAGGTTAGTCGAGGATGAGTTAAATCGAGTGCATAAATTTGAGATGGGATTGAAGACTGAAATTAGAAAATAACTGGTACCTTATGAGTTGATGACCTATGCAGTTGTGGTGAACAAAGTGTTCATAATTGAAAGGAAAGTCAATGAAGCTCATACAGAGAGAGAAATAAATCAAAATAAAAGAATAGGTCAAACAAATTTCAAGGACAAAATAATAGAAACATCGAGAGTTCAAGCAAGAGATCAACAAGTGATAATTCCAGGCCAACGGATGGCATCAAGTGTTCTAAATGTGGTAAGGCTTATGCTGACGAGCATTGCCATTGGACTACAGCTACGAAAATTTCGTAGACGAAATTTTCTTTAGCGGGGGAGAATATGAAGCCTAGTGGACTGGGCCTGGTCCACTTGACCAGCTTAGCCAATTTTTGGGCCAAGCTTCATGTGCGATGCGCGAGAGGAAGGCAAGGGAGTCTTCTTCCTCCTCGATTGCATCGGAGATCGGGAAGCTCATTGTGATCCAAAGGTCGGGATTGTCTATTTAAAGTGATCCCAAGCTCCTCTTCCAGATCTTCTTTCTCGATTTGTCACCCGAAGTTGCTGCTAGACCACCTCGCCGACTAAGGTAAGTGCTCCTCATCTCCTTCTTCCACCTCTATTCCCTTGCCTCCGGCAACCATCATGCCAGCATCCTTGAGCTCCGCCAAGCCCGCTTCCCCTTCTCTCTCTTCATTTCCTCCGCATACGAGGCTCCTTCTCCCTGTTTTGGAGCTCCGTCACCGCTAGCCGCCGGACTAACCCACCCACGGCCGAGATCCTCCCCTCCGTCGACGTGCTGGTGAGCCACCTTTCCTTTGTTCCATTTTTGGTTAAACCGAATGAAGCTTTTCCTTTCCCCTGCTCCGGATACAAACCGAGGATGTCCTCGGTTTTTCTCTTCACAGTCGACCCACAGCGGCACTGTGCCGCAGACTGCATCCACCTCGCCGCCGCCGCAAGCCATGTCCATTGTGGGCAAAATTCGGACCCTATTGGGTTGTGCCTATTATAAGCCAAGTTTGGACTTTGTTCACCGTGTTGGGTCGTGCCCATTGTGGGCCATATTTGGGTATGTTCACCCATTGTGGACCCATTCATCCATTGTGTCATCCATTGTGGGCTGTATTTATTTTGGGCCCTATTCACCCTTTATGGGTCGTATTTATTTTGGGCCCTTTTTTTCTATTATGTGCTATGTTCATTTTGGGTCACGATCATTCATTTTGGGCCTTCCTCATCTATTGTGGGTCATATTCCTTTTGGGCCCTATTCATCTATTATGGGTCGAGTCCGTTCATTATGGTCTAGATATATTGATTGATCCAGGTCGACCCAGGCTAAATATCTCTTTTCCAATTTTGGTCAAACCGGATAGAATAGGCCAAGCCTCTAATTAGACCTAACTAAGTAGATCAAGCCAGAAAGTTCAATTAGCCTTAGATTGTGTATATCTTTTTTTCTCTAAGCAAGCCCACATTCTGACTAGGTCTAGATCTTTTCTCTGATGGTCAATCCGAACCATTCGGACTAAGCCCATGACCAAGATTAGACCAAATTCAAACCCGAGCTAAGATTCTCTCTCCTCCTTTTTCTTCCTTCAGGCAAGCTTGACGATCTTAGTGTAAGCCATGTCCTTCTTGTAACTCAAATCCATGTTGACCTAGTTTGAAAATCCCAAACGACCTAGGTACCCGAGCAGTAGACCGGCCATTACTTCAACCCTAGTTAGATTTGGTCACTTTTGATCTTCACCTTTGACCCATTGAATCCTCCTTGCACGAACCAAACTGATCTAGGGGCATAAGACCGTAGTATTTAATTTTGACTTCTGAAATTATGTTAAAATTAATAATATTTTAATGATATTAAATAGGTGTATCTGACATGTTTGTGGAATTTAAAATGAAAAAAAGGTAAATAACTTAATACTTCAAAGTGTATTTTCCAAAGTATTTAGTAAAATAATTATTAATGGATTAAATTTTTAATATATATTTTGTTCGTAGTTAAAAAGGGTCAGGCATGCTAATGATTATTTCGACATTTTGTTCTATATTTTAAAATTCGAAAAATGTGACTAGGAAAATTATGAAAAATCTATTTTGTATACATATATGTATTTTTAGCATGGCTATGATTTGACTCTGCCAATAGGGATTCTTCGTTGGCCCTATCGACTTGTAATCTATAGAAAATTAGTTTCAGCATCGCACCACCGGTGATTAGAATAGTAGTATTTGGACACCATTATCGATGGTTAACAATAATGATTTTTGGCTCTTTATGCGAGCCATGCCATTGGGTTACGTGGTCATAACCTATTGATATTAGGATTCTAGTATCAGAGTTTTTATAAAAATATTTGGTAAATTTTAAAAAAATATATGTTATTTGTGATTTATTTATCAGACATGATTTTATGTGTAAATTAAATATCTAGCAAGCTTTGACCCCACTTTAGGTATTATGTTGCTTACTGGGCTAGTGTAGCTCATTATCATATTTTCTCTATTTTTCATTTCTAGAGACATGATCGAACGAGATTGGGGAGTGCACTAGATTCCAAAAATTTTATTTAATTATTGGCATTTTAGTTAAACTAGCTAAATTATTTGATTTATGTTAGTATATACTTTGAAACTTTTGTAAGAATTATTAGATTAAATTAATGATTAAATTAATTTGTTATTGCTTTGATATATTTCATTGTCTTGCATGCTTGTACGGTCCATCGAGCAGGCGTGCAGTGTCTTGCGTGCTCCGGACTTGGGGCATGACACACCTCACAAAATATTTAAGAATTTGACAAGGAGAGCGCCAATTCACCATCAAAAAAATGCCACCCCCAAGTGACCTTGTCTCTACAGAAGCTGGCGTGAGGGTGCATGCCTATCATAGGAGTGCTGGCCTAGCGTGGGGTTAGTATTCCTCCAGGATGTTGGGCCTGTCTAAAAGCAGAGGAGTCGATCTTCCATATTCTCTTTGCCTTTCAGTGGGCTACTCAGATTTGGAAGTGTGCCGCAACTTCCTCCAAGCTGACGCAGAGGTGGACGTCGATAGAGGAGTTTCTAACCTTCTTGCAAGATTCCTCCTAGAGGCTGGCCCATCTGGACCAAGGATTTAGGGCAGGCTATCTGGCTTATCGCTGTTGGCTAAATAGAAATGCCCGAGTCTTTGAGGATAGAGACGTGCATCCAAGTTTGGTGGTGGACCGCCTTTCATTCATGCAGTGGAGGTCCTTAGCATTACTGTATCGTCGTCCCTTAGGTTGGCCAGAAAAATTTAAGGCTCTCACTCTGCTCTTGTAGTGCCCATGACTATATCCGTAGCCTGGGAGCCCTCACCCTCTAGTTTTCTCAAGGTAAACTCCGACCACAGTGTCAGCGAAGGAGGAGGCAGCGGAGGTGTTCGGTTTGTCATCAGAAACTAGAAGGCCAAACTGGTGGCAGCCGAGGGTCGACGGATCTTCGATCAGACTATGATCGGTGCCAAGGCCAAAGCTGCATGGAAGGATATCTCCTAAGCAAAGCAAGTATTAGCCGTAGACCGTATCGTTCGAGGGGGATTCGGTCACGGTGATCGAGTGGATCCAGGATCCGGATCGTATCTTCGGTGGGATGTGACTAATCCACCACATTTTCCAACTTTTGGGTAAGTGCGCCTCCCATCTAACTACTCGTGCTTATACGGAGGCAAACAGTGCAACAGATTAGGTGGCATCTTTCGCAACTCAGCATTTCGAGAATTTTATTTGGGAGGACCAATTCTTGGTGTCGTCTTTTTTGTATTCTCTTATCTTTCTTGATTTTATGGGCTGCTCCTACACATGTTGTGGGTAAGTCGTCGTTGTCATAAAAAAAGAAGAAGAAGAAGAAAGAAGAAGAAGAAGAAAAAAAAGAAAGAAAGAAGAAGAGAGAGAGTCTGCCACCATCGACACCAACTCCACCGCATCTTCAAAGGTTTCATTGAAGCACAAGGCCCAAGGGTCATCTAGCCAGTGCAGCACCTCCGGCAAGTGAGCATGTTCCCTCACCTTAGACACCACCAGATCGAACAACGGCTTCTTCAAGAAGGTAAGGGGTGTCACGAGGTGAAGACAGTCGAACATTTGCCACCTAACAACTCCTCGGTGAGGAGAACATGCTCATGGTGGGCATGCAAGACGAACTGCGACATCATGCCCACCTGGCATCTGGCTAGGGGGATCGACGACCTGCCTTTCAACCTCGCACACTTAGTTTTATTTTGAATTTCCCTATTTTTATCTTTTTTTAATTTATAAATACTCAAAAATAATATTTTTAATATTTTTGGAATTAAAAATTAAATTTAGTGATGGAAATTTCTGTCAATAATCTGTCACTGCCAAAAATAATCTTTTAAAAATTTATAAACACTTGGGTTACTATTTTTGTGACGACTGAATTTGTCACTATATGGTTACAATTTCGGTTACCAGTTTTATGACAGATACTCCGTCACTACGGTGGTCACTAAGTTTTGACGCCCAACCTACTCGCGTATTCTGTGATCGGTCTGTCACTAATCTATCACTGAGTTCACACTATGGTAACCAAATTTATGTCTGTCATTAATCCATCACAAATAGTGACTGATAACGGGTCGTCACTAGTTTTTCGTCACATACGTTTGTTTTGTGGTAGTGCTTCGTAAGGCGGTGGGAGAAGGTAAATGGTGCAGAACTAAATCTGAACACGCGCGAGAACACGTCGCTCCCAGTGAGGCCCACCCTTTCTGGAACTAGTCTCGTATAGGAGTTGTCGCTGCTGCAGC
>JAOXJJ010000978.1:17320-31775 GCA_025769935.1 Phoenix roebelenii
TTGTCACTATATGGTTACAATTTCGGTTACCAGTTTTATGACAGATACTCCGTCACTACGGTGGTCACTAAGTTTTGGCGCGAGAACACGTCGCTCCCAGTGAGGCCCACCCTTTCTGGAACTAGTCTCGTATAGGAGTTGTCGCTGCTGCAGCCAAAAGGCATGTTAGTGTAGGCTACGCCGTTGATCGTGAGCACATCGAAGGTGAGGGAGCCGCTAGTCAGGACGTCGTTCGCGTAGGACCGGATGTACTCGCAAGTATCGTTGCCAGTTGCCACTGCATTTATCTCAAGACGAAGGCATTCGCTTGGCGAGTCGGAAAAGGTGCTGCATGTCGAGGACTTGGAGGAGATGTAGAGCGCGCCCAGAGACGGGCTGCAGCCGGGACACGGCACGCACTAAGTCCAGATAGAGTCGCCCAGCACATCTAGCATCCCTGTCACCCGCACTTGAGGGGTGCCGATGGCAAATTCCATCACATATTCTCCACCGATCTGATCGAAGCCTGCCTCCTCATCTTCTGTATCCAGAGGTGTCAGCGACTTGCGCGGCCCTCTAGGCTGCTTGGAAGTGGTCACAATAGGCAACCGAGTGCCGATGGACCCTCCGCCGAGGGCCATGGTGGTGTTCGAGTCGAAAAGAGGCGACTAAGGGGAATCACGGTGAATGAGGCGGATGCGCTACTGGTGGTTGAGAGATGGGAGTACGAGGAAGAGGAGCAAGAGGAACGACTTCGTTGAAGGTGGAGCAAAGGCCATTGGGGGACTTCGAACGTTTAATTTGCTGCACAAGATATTTTTGGTAGCTCTGTTTTAGTTTAGATGTAGGGGAGGATGTGGATAAGAATTATGCTGATGTGTAAAAGTGAGCCAGCAAAGCCAGCCCTATTGTGTCGGATTTTAATTTCAATATGCATCATCGTAAGGGCAATCCCAAGTGAGTTGGCCTTTACTCTTAATCCGTACACGTGTAAGATTGGGTCATCATAGCTAACCCATTAAGTTAGATTTTAATTTCAATGTGTGACATCATAACTATCTCTGGTACATTGAATTTTAATTTTAATTTTAATCCATCAATTTTAAGGATGGATGAAGCAACACTATACTAAGCATGACCTTTGTAGCCATGAGATTTTAAAGAAGGCAACCTGTAGCATTATGCAACACCAAATAAGTAGTATGTAGAACACAACATCTTGCTGGGGTTTGGGTCGTTCTTTCATGCGAAAGAATGATTGATCTTCTTTCACAATACCAACCATTAGATCAAGCTCCACACAGATCTAAAGCATTTTACACTCATGCCCCACACATATCTATAGCATTTTAAACTCCATTCATCCACTTACACAGATCTCCAATAGTGATTCGTATAAAGGAAAGCAAATCCTATACGGTACAATTCTTGTCCTTCTGTTAGAGGTCACCATTTTAGAAAACTCCTCGCTTTAACATTTTTTATTTTTAAAACAATTTTTCATACTATATCTCATCACTAAATTTTCTTTTTCTTTATTTTTTTTTTCATTTCATAACTACCTATGACATTATGATCCTCAGCAGAATGCTGGTGTGTGATGTAACCATGAACTAGATCACAATATTTTCCAGCTTGTGGCTGGTACCAATGCATCATGGTTAATCACAATTTTAATTCTTCAGCCTACCTATCAATGTCATGGTTGAATCCTACTTTTTCTTCCTCAAGTCTCTATACTTAGTATCATTCATTATAGCCAAATTCTACCCAATCTAGCAAGCGTCATACAACTCACATCTGTTATATTTCCATCAAAACCTAATCCATGTGGTGTTTGCTCTTGATCGCCGGCTTGATTTTTAAGATACAGTGTAAACACAATTATATTGTGTAATAACAATTATAATGAGTGTATCAAATAGAGTAATATAAGTATTACCCAAAAACAAGATTATAAGAATTTGTATTAATCTTTTGATAGGTAGAGGGTGCGTGAATATGAGAGACACCCAAGAAAGGCATGGGTGTTCACCATACAATGTGCAAATCATATATTAAAATGAGTTGGCTGCATTTCATACCTCCCAGGGTTATCTCAGAGAAAACAAATGTCATGCGAAAAAATGCAGTTTAGGCATGGCTGACTTTTAGTAACAGAATATTCTTGTACACCTTCGTTCGTCTTCTATAACAAGCAAGTTCATGGACAAACGTACCAGAAACATTTATCAAGGCATATTTTTTCCCTAAGTACCATCAACTCCTGCCATCAGTAGCTTCTCGAACTTGCAGGAAATGTTAGGAATCGTTCACAGAGGAGACAAGTTTTGCATGCGCAAAGAACTAACTCAGCATGCACCGTATTCAAGTCATCCACAAGAAGTCACTTTTTACACAAAGGACCATACATAAGTTGCTAGTTTATACAACATAACAAGAGAAACATAAGCAAGAATTCTTAAAGGCGAACAGTAGGCAATAGCAATAATCGAATATTATTGCTTCTTTTCTTGCTCCAGAAGTTAACTGCCACGGTTTGGGCATACATTTGCAAAGTGTGAGGGATCACCACAGACGAAACAACTACCAGATACTGGCTCACCAGTTGCAGAAACAAATGTTACACCACCAGTGCGTGCTCCCCCCTGTCCTCGGCCATGACCGCCTCTCCTTGCAGTGGACGATGCCCTGCTACTGCTTCCATGAGATGCTCCACATCCATGTGTTCCACCATTCTCCAGACTATCTTCCCATCTGCACCCCCAAACATGTGTAATTAGAAGCATTTTTCCTCTTTTGATGCACTTCTTGTGCCACCATGACATCCATCCATATATTATTTAACAAATTACAGAATGAAGATTAGCTGAGCCAATCTTTCACCCGCTGGTTAACAGCTTACCACATGGTTTCGGCTGTAAATTGCACAAATCGGAAATTGGATGACTTGATTCTTTGGCAATATAATATACACCAAAGGATAAAATGGGTTGCATTTAGTCTGTAAACAGACCTCAACAACTGAAAAATCAGGTGGTAGCATTCATGGAGATTTTAATAAAATACTTTGGTTGAGTCGTAATTGGTCCTTGATCAGTTGCAACATGACACCGTAAATTTTCCGTCTAGTGTCCTGATACTACCACCCTGTATCTTAGCATTGCAGAGAAATGTTGCTCTTTCAGGTTTCTCAAACAACAAATGGTGATCCCACTTTTCAGATCACAGCCTGATCGGGAAGTGAAGAGGTTTTAGATGCATAGGTGGACCCTTATAACATGTACTTAATTGTTGAAATTAGGACATCATTGTCTGAAGTGTTTAGAAAACCACATAACAATGAGTTTTATGTTCAAGAGTTTCTTAGGGAAGAAAAAATATTAGAACCAAAATCAATAAAATAAAAGAACCTACAAGACAATTCAAAAATGTTTTGGCTGCAAGAGAGGTGTTGTTGAATCAACTTGCAAGTCTATGGACTTCAACAGTAATTGGGCAATAATGCAGCTATTAAGGATATTGACAGCAAGAAAATAAACCAATGGAAAAAAGATCCATGTATTCAGAGAAGAATTAATTAAATAAAGGTAATCCATAGAACATGGCTAAATACCTACTTGCATAACTTGTTTAAGGTATGGAGAATATTGCACAAAGTGTAATCCGAAAGAGCAACAGTGTGACATCAAATTTAGCAGATCTGAGCTGAACTAGTTGAAATATGAAAGGGAGAATATGGGGGATTATTGGGCAGTGGAAGGCTGGAAATTAGGGCATGAATATGAAATTCATGGATGCGGGAGTAAGTATGAAAGTCTAAGCATATACTATCAATGCAAAATAATCAAAAATGAAATTCCAGAATGTCTAATCGCACATACACAAAGAAACCACATTCTTGAGATTGGCATGTGTAGAACTTCCTTCCTCTATTAGTTTCTGTGTTAGCAGTTCTCAATGCGCATGGTGCTCCACAACTACACAAGACTTGGCCTGCATTAACATAAATATTCTGACATAAGATTATGATGACGATGATGATAATGATGAACATGAAGTGCGAGTTCCATGAAAAGCTGGGAATTCCAGGAGATCTAATTGCTAACTACTGCTCAGTTTGAAATTTGTACAGTGTATTGTATTAATTAATTACTACTAATGTGTGCGCATATTGTGTGGCAAATTGTCAGACTGCAGCGCAAACCAAAAGAGAAATGGATGACATTCCCGTGGCAGAAGTTCATCAAATTCTAAAAATATATATGATGCCAAACAATCAAGAATCGAAGTGTTCAATTATGGCCAGGCAAATATGACCCATGTAGAAGATGCACAATCTATTCTTGACATGCAATACCATCAGAAGATTCGCTTGTGCTTACTGAAACATGCATGCAAGCTACTATACCTCATGCATTTGAGCAACAACTTGCAGGCACACTTTGAATTCATAATGAACAGCACATCGTTAATTAAGATCACCTGAACCATTCCTTGACTTTTGGATGCGAATGGATGGAGCTCCATGTGAACGGGAAACCTGGGAGGGGCAATCATTTGAAGAATGCCCTGTTCGTCTGCAATACATACAAGAATCCTGCCTTGAATTTCCTTGCCTTGTACTACTAGGAGGTTCTGTGGATCTCTGTGCTCTTGCTGGTAGCAATAGTGAAATCACATAAGAATAGTTAATTTTTCTATTTTTTCTTATGTATGCATAAAAATCAACTAAACATATGATTGGAATGGAAGCAAAATATTCATCCAACAATGAAGATCCTATTTACTAGCTGAAAATGTAGTTTACCCTACTGTGTGAGTCTGTTTTTTCCATTCAGATATGGATTAATTATGGAATGTTTGAAGCTACAGACCCTGCACTTTTATATATGATAGATGGAATATGGCATTCTTTATATATGGGTCAACAATATTTTTCCTGATAGTATGTTTAGTAAATTTATGTAACAATCTAGGGATCATGTGAACTCAGCATGGAGGACAATAGCCATGGGTTTGAGATAAACTTAACATGGTGACAATTTGTCAGAATAGATGAACAACCTAACTTACAAATGCAAAAGCATACAGGCACATGAAATGCACATAGAGATAAATGGATACATGAACTAAATGACGAAGGGTCATAAAAAGATCCATAGAAAATTAGCTCAGTGTGAACTTAATGGGATGGGAAAACAAACAGATGCATACGTGAACATACATGCACAAAAATATACAGACGTCAGACATTGAAAGTTATAGAGGGAAACACTGGTTTCTTCCATGAACTTGTGGCACTGGCCAGCAACTTGTCGGGCTTTCTAGTAATTTTGGACCTATAACTGGACTTCCTTCTTTCTCTCTTCTTCATCCTTCCCTCCTTTTTTCAGATTATTATTAATTTCTTGAAGGGACAGTTTATGGACAAGGAACAACATCCACTGATATCATAATGTGACAACATGAATCTCCATATGTCAAAATCTGTTCATCTAAGGAAACTGATTTTCTTCAGATGATTTTCTGCATTAGTTAGGAAAATACACTCATCGATGACTAGAAATGGTTTTGGAGTGTCAAGGTTGTACTTCATAGTATTTTAAAGGTGGATATTTAAGGACGATGGTCGTTGCAAGTCCCTTGACAATCCTAGTAGATAGTGTCTGAGAATTTTTGATTACACATGGATCTTGACCAACAAAGAGACTGGATGTCATTAGGAATGATCTTGGTCGAATCATTTCTTATGTATGAGTAATGACATCTAGCTTTGACTAATAGTTTCTCTCTTTTATGTGACATGTTGAAAAGTTGTTAATCTGGAATGTTGAAACTTATGAATAGAATAGGACCAGTAGGGTTAATTAATTTATTTAATGGGATTAAACACTCAAAGAAGTGCTAGATGACACAAGAATCTAGAGGTTCTTGTTTGTAACAGTTAAAAAAAAAGAACAAAATACGAAGTTTTCGTGATTAACAAAATATCAGAGTTACAAGTCACAGTTTGAAATTATGGCAGAGGGGTGCACAAAAGAACTTTTATTTTTTTTTTTTTTTTCAAATGTGTAGAAGAAGCCTATAGGTGATAGGCCGCACAATGGGAGGCAGCCCTACCCTAACCCCCACAAGAATTTTACCAGCTAGGTAAGATGGCAACTTCAGTTGCAGAAAAGAAATTAAGATCAGTTGTTGCTTAACCTTGCTGATCTGAGATTGTGGATGCTACCAATAGCAAAAGGAAGTTGTAAACATGACTCCTCATAATGTATATCTGGAGAGTTAGTTTAATATTGGTATTTTCCACTAAATTGCCTAGAGGATGTGGTGAAAACTTGTAGTACAATAATGGAAATTATCCTGAGTAATAGGGCATTAAATTGCACACAGTTATATTATGGTACAAAATCCGCAAAGTTCTGTTCTACATATCATATGGTATATATTTCTTTTATACGTAGATGATGAAGACAGCATATAATGAAAACAAACATGTCATACCAGTATTATTTCGAGATCCAGTTCCACAAATCTCTGCTAGTTCTCTAAGTGCAACATCACAGCCACCAACGCAACCTAATAGAGTGAAGCATTCTTGAGTAACTTTAAAGTGAGATTACCAACTTGAAATTTTCAACTCATAAATAATTAGGGAAAAGTTCTTATATGGGTCTTTAATGGAAACATATAAAATTTCTACTGAATGAGAAACCATCCTAGAATTAGAAAATCAGCATGTTTCCAATTCTAAACATGCATATACAATGCAGAAGCAATTGAATAGAAAATTCTTTTCACAATCTAATTTAAATTGCAAAAAAAAGGGATAAAGGCAATGTTGTCATAAGTAGTGATACCTAGACTGATGGCTTAAGTGCCATGTGTCCTCGTGAGTCAAATACAGCTGCAATCAAAGATCTAGGCACCAACACATGGCAGATTTTTATCTGTGTATCTATATACTTTATACGTAAACGAACATATATAGGTGTATGTATATCATAAATACACAAATATTTAGATCCTGGTCCTCGGGTCTATCTTGATCTAGGACCAAGCTAGTATGAGACATACCGGAACAACTTGTAACAGCATGAACAAAAAGAAAAATAAAAACAAAAATAAATTAAAAATTGGTGTCTTGGGAGACCAAGCCATCCCAAGTATCAAGGCAAAGCTGCCCTCATGCCTCTTGGCCAGGACAGACTAGGATGACCTAGTATAGAATGATGTAGGTCATGCATGAATTCCAAGACATGGTCTCTCTTAGGTCTAGTCCAGTACAGTTGAGAAGCTCCAGGATCTTAATCATTCTATACATATATATACATGCCAACATCTATTATCTCTGTATGTATGTTTGTATATTTCTGATGATTAACAAGAAAGAGAAACAAAATGGAAAAAGGAGAGTAATCTATACTATCTAACAAACAAATTATAGAATAGCTATGAGTTTCTAATTTGTTTATATATAGGTTCATTTGAGGTTGCTTAAGATGTGTTAAGAAACTCAAATACTTAACCATGATAACTTTGTATTTGAAATACAATGACACTTTAGTTAAAGTGTCCATATAATTTTGATTATAATTTTGATATATATATATATATCATATTAAAAAAAAAATAGACATGTTGCCTTGAGTATCCATATAACCTTGACAACTTGATACTAAAAGAAAAAGGATGCTTCATTTAATTTTCTGACACTTGAAACTAGGAGTCCCTTGCATGAGATTCCAAAAGAAATTGCCATGTTGTCACTTTGTGTGAATGTTGGCCATGTTCTATCCAAATGCCAGTGTCGTGTCCAAAACTGTTGACACTCCCATAAATCTTCAACATGGAGTGTCCAGGTAATATACTCACCGGTAGCTAACTAAACACCTAGGCGTCCCACCTAGGTGACTGGACAACACAAATACTCATCACTGTTACAAGTAAAGATCATCTACTCAACGCATCCGCCACTATATTCGACTCTCGAGTTTTATATTTCAGTGAAAAATTGAACTCATGAAGAAAAGAACTCCGCCTCGCATGACGTTCATTAAGCTTCTTCTTAGAATTCAAATACCACAATGCCTAATGATCCGAATAAACCACAAACTCCTCATTCACCAAGTAATGCTGCCACTAATGAATAGCCCACACCAAAGCACAAAACTCGAAGTCAAAGGTGGAATACGTCATTTAAAATTCAGATAACTTCTCGCTAAAAAATTCCACTAGCCTTTCATCTTGGCTGGAACAATACCAATTCCCACATGCAATGCATCACACTCCACAACAAACAACTTCTCATAATCTGGTAATGCAAGCATTGGAGCTTTTGTCATCGAAGTTTTGATCTGTTCAAAGGCTCTTTGCGCAGAATATGACCACTCAACATTGTTCTTCTTCAAGTTTTTTACTCATAGGACTCATAATGGAGCTGAAATTCTTTATCAATCTCCTATAAAATGAGGCTAATCCTACAAACTTAAAATTCTTTGATTGATTGAGGAGTTGGCCACTCCGTAATGGCATGCACTTTATTAGGGTCTGGTTTTAATCCATCTGCTGAAACAATAAATCCTAGAAATACAACTTCGTTGTGCAAGAGAGCATTTCTTCAAGTTTATAAAGAGCTTCTCCCTATCGAGCACCTCTAAAACTTGGCGCAGCGGAACCAAATGCTCCTCTTTGGTTTGACTATAAAGTAAAATATCATCAAAATAAGCAACGACAAATGATTTCAAAAAAGGTTTTAGTACCTCCATCATAACCCTCATAAATGTACTCGGTGCATTAGAAAGGCCAAACGGCATCACTAACCACTCGAAGAGCTCATCAAGTGTTTTGAATGCAGTCTTCCATTCATCGCCGCTCCTCAATTTGATTTGGGGATAACCACTTTGCAAATCAATCTTCGAAAGTACTCTCGAATCAGCCAACTGATCAAGCATATATTTTAGGCAAGGAATGAAAAATCGGTAGTTGATAGTGATTTTGTTAATAGCACAGCTGTTTACATACATCCCCAAGAACCATTTTTTAGGAGCAAGGCTGGACAAGCACATGGACATTTGATTTCATGCACCAACCTTTTAGCAAATCAATGGCATGTTGGATGCTCCTAGAACCAAATCACTGGCATGTTGGATGCTCCTCATGGGCAGTAAACCCTGTGGCAAATCATCACCAACCAGCTCCTCAAACTCTTTTAACAATTGCTGAATTTCAACAGGATGTTCATGTGATTCTCCAATTATGTCATCCTTTACCAGTTTGCTAACCAACGCATTCATAACTCCTATTTGTCTACTCTCAGCTTCAAATTTTTCAGCAGATAAAAATCCATTAACCTTGTTGCTTGGAGAAGAACTAACCGCTATTCCAATCCACCTCAAACCGCATGACTGACAGGTCCAACATCATGAAAAGGGTTCTCATCTTTTTCATCCTCAAGGCCACCTTCCGGCATGTCTACAGGATCGTGGTCACATTCTCGATTCTCCATATGATCTCCCACATGTTCCTGCCACTGTAAACTTTGTACAGTCCGCGATAAATCTTCAATCACATGCTGCATCCCAGCCAATTCTATTTGCTGGGCATGATTTCCCCTTCCACAGCCTCTACCATGTCTAACCATAGTTTATAAATAAAATCGTATGCAACCTTAGGATCCTTTTGCTTTGATAGTAGTGTTGGATGTAAAAAACAGCAAATAGACAGCAAAATAGGGGCTAAAATTCAGCAATATTGAAACAGGAACAAGAACAATGGATTTTACGGTTTGTAAACCACTAACTTCTGAAACAAGAATAAGACAGCGACTTAATTTGAGTCTAAAAGACTATTTATACTAGGGTTACAGAAGCTCTCTAATCCCAGCCCTTGATGATAAATAACCCTATCTAATCTTAGCCATTGATACTCACTAAAAGTCACATGCTAGTCACATAACTACTTAATATAACTAGAGACATAATTACTGACTATAAACTAAACTAATCGAAAGAACAAATTAAAAGTAGTTAATTAAGCAAACTCCCTGGATGCTCCTGCATCACATGGTGTCCATCTTGCTATCAAACTGTTCCTTGTTTTTGATTTTCTTTAAAAATATACACAAATGAACTTTAAATCAAATGTCTTTGTGATTACAGTCATTCTTATATAAGCATCAATACTTCATAACATGCTTCTACTATTTTTTTTTGGTACTAGAATAAATTCATTTTGCATCACTCAATTAATTTATTTTCATTATTTGCTTAATAGAGGAACTAAAGCTTATAGCTTTGTTTGCATTACCTTCCAGACTGTAGTGATTGACAATCATGTCGAGTAATCCAACCATATCTAACACTTTCAGAATGCTGAATGTTTTGATACATGATCACAATGAAATCACAATATGGTCTAAATCAATAGTAGCTAATATTATTTACTAGTAAACATGGCTAATGTCTAGTAACTTATCACAAGGTTATTTATGTATAAATATAATGCACTTAACAGTGCTGGTATGTTTGACCAGAATTGGAGGGGAACAAAATGTCAAAAGAGACACCTGATAAGTGCATAAAAGAAGACCTTCAAAATGTACCAAGAGCATTTTCATAGATTTTGTGCTTTGTTTTGTATGATATTCAAAGATGGAGTGTTAAACAGAATAATTTAAAGGGATAATATTCAAGAATGATGCATCTCTTAGTTCAATAAAGGCTGGACAAAGTACAAATACATGATGAGCTTGATTACTGTTATCATAGAAGAGTACTTACTCTCACTGAAAAAAAAAATTCAAAAAATTAAAAAAACTGCACTTACCTAAATGATCAACATCATAGTTTGGTGGTATCTCCAGTCGACGAAACTTAAATTGAATCAGAAAAACAGGACCTATAAGTGAAATAGAATTTTATTAATATAAAATAAATATTTAGAAAAAGAAAATACAGGTTCAATCTTTATGAGGCAAGGTCAGAGAAAAAAAAATTATATATTGTACACTTTGATGATTTGATGACCTGGAGCACAACTGGGGCAAACTTCGCTAGTTACAGCTGCCTCTGAAATGGATCCTGGGAGCCAAACCACATTCCTACACTGCGAAGTTATGGCAGGTAATTAATATGGCAAACAGAAATTACTTGAAGAATTACAGAAAATGCAGAAACTGGGAGCACAAATCATGAAGTAGCTAGACAAGTTAGAAGCAGCTCAAAATTTCATTACTAATGAATCTGAAAGCCAATGTTGAAATATGCTCTATTTTCGATAGCCACTGTTCTTGGGGCAGTGCCATGCATTGTAGCTCAAGCAGTAAGATGTGTTATCAGCATCAATTCCTTATTAATACTATTATCACAAAACTCATAGTTGATTGCACTTTTCATAGCTTCAGACCAGATGGTGTTTTAGGACTTCTCCATGTCGGCTCCAAATTATTTAACAATTTCTTAAATCAAGTCTCAACCTGTCTTATTGACCAAACTATTATAGTAACCCAGGCCAGTCATGTATAGTTCAGATTACAATGTTACAATTTTATAGTCTGGAACTAATAAAACATCACATAGTTATTCAAATATAAAGCATTGAGGTCAAATTTCACTCTACTAACATATAACCACTTTGTTACCATGCTTGATCGATCTAGATCGGTTTCATACCTTTTCTAATACCTTCAATGAACTCGGGATTATTGTGCATTGGAACAAACAGAATCATACAGAAACTTATATATAATCATAGTAAGAACGGCACGAGTTAAGTCACGATATCATCTTAAAAAGAAAATAAAGCTTTGAAGTTTGAACAGTATAATCTTTTGTGGATGAATATGACAAACTGTAGTAATGCACATATTGTGTGTTTGCCATTGCAAGGTACAAACAGATTAAGTCTATGATCAGTAAAGGTCGTTCCCTAGATTATGGAATGGTTAGAAACAAAGTTCCTTATTCTTAAATTATATTATTGATATATTGATATCTAAATTCTTTACAAAATCTATTATATTTCTTCCCCTGAATGCACTAACATACTAAGGTCCAAGGATTGACGACGTAGTATTTCCTGGTCCATATCTGGCCATCCTGATCAAACTGGTCATATACTAGGTCTTGGGACTGATCTGAGAACCCAGGACCTGTGAAAACAGGTTGTCCTGGTTGATCTGCCCCAAGGCTGAAGGCCTGAGGAGAGGGCCCGTGTCAATACATCCTTTAAATACAAGAAACAACATAACAAGAGCAAGGAGAAAGAAACAGGGATAGTGTGCTTAGAAAATAGGCACCATAACCCAACACCAATTTGATGTCAAACTGGTACGGGAACCTGCACCATAAAGCCAATCATGGACCAACAATTATGACATAAAAAAACCATAAAATGCCTCCAAACAACCATTAAAAAAGAATAATAAGAAGATAAAAAAATGGCATCCAATGAACTACAAGACACCAAGCAACCCCAAGTGTAGATATGTTATCATCCCACTACTGCACTAACCTGGACACAGACCAATACTTGATCTGGAACTGGGATTTCAAAACTTGCTAAATGCCTTATTCTTGGATAATGTGTTCACATGTTTCTTTTTCTAATAAGCATTGTTCGGTTTCTATGGCAGTCAAAAATTTTGGTATTCTCTACCCTGCCTTTCAACTTTCCATAACTAAGCAGTGTTATCTTTACTTGTCTTCTAAAACTCCTGCACTCTCTAATCTCAATCGGAATATTAGATCACGAAAATATCTTGCAGATCCTCCTCATGTTGAAGTCCCCTGTTCTCTAAAGATAAAGATGACTCCTTTATTGAAATTGGAGCAAATAATAGTATGAATTGGTATTAGACACTCCAATTCACAAGACACATATGAGGAGAGCAAGTTAGGTAACCCAAGTCAACACCATCTGTCATACCATAAACCAAACTTCACTTATAGGTCCTGTCTTCATGATTCAAAGATCATAAAAAATTGAATCATTTCCTTAATAAAAGATCATAACAAGTTAAGAATAGAATTGTAATTTATCATTTAATGTAGATACGTGTTGGATATATCCTATCATAATATACAATAACTGCTGAGAAAAAATTAACAGAGTTACAATTTTCAAAAATCTTCAAACAGCACCAATCTTTTCTTAATTTATAAGTTGCTATGAGACTAAGGTATCCAGCATATGAAGCTCACCAATGGAAAGCGCAAACATCCAACCATAAAGTCACCACTCTGGAAAAATGGGAAAAAAGGCATAAGGTGTCAGAGAAACAAGCCAAGATAAAGAATTGCATATTAGCTCTTCAAGTAGGAATCATTTACAGCTCAGAAAATGGGAAAGCCTATACCGGTCTTCGCTTCAGCACCATATCCGATTCATGACACGAATCACATGGCCTTACAGTCTCTCCGATATTATGTGTATCTGCACCAGATCTATTAGATCTGCATCATAAAAAGAAAAAAAAAAGAAAGTTAAAAAAGTTACATGAACAGAGAGCATAGAGATATAATGTTACCTTTCAAAAAATAACTCCATTGCTTCAAAGAGTTTCACTCCATTCAGCCTTGCCTGCAATTAGATAGACACATCATACACTAAACTACAGGAAAAACTAATTCATTGCAAGAAGGAAACTTTGTGAATGACTCAAGATGAAATGTGTAGAATTTCATAAGAATTTTCAATATAATAAAATTATTAGCAGCAGAAAGAGAAGAGCCCGGTCGTGCACTAAATATAGTCAATGGTCTAATGAATGGTAGCACTACTAACCATGTCTCAATAGTTGTGTACAGAGAACAGCATTTAGGTTTAAGTTCCATTCAAGTCTTAGTATCTTGTGTCATGCCTATGTCAGTCAGGGGCGGACACAGTGGGTTTGCTGTATTGTATCAAGCCAAAACTTGGCAGATATAGGCATGATAACTTATATAACTTTCGCAAAAAAAATATATATATATTCAACTGGAATTCTTAGATATGCTCCGTTTTTTCCTAATTAGCTTAGACAAATTTTAATTGCTTTATCCTTTTTAAATAGCCCGAAAGAACTAGCATCATAAACTATTCTAGATAACCAAGCAACTTGTTTATTAGCAATAAATATTGTTTATTAGTTTCAAAACATTTGGCTACACATACTAAAATCACACACCAATATTTGCATATTAACAACAAAAATTAGCTCAAATTTCATAGTCCAAACTAGGTCTATAAATGAACAACTTGTTCAGGTATGTACATACTGGCAGTACGATACGAAGCTTAGATATTGGTAATACCATGTCAAATACCATCCTGAGGATCCTAGTGTGATTTTGATGTTTACAAACCCATTGAGGTCAAATGGAAATACTAATGCTTTCAATTTAATTGATCTAATTCATAAGTAAGGAAGAAAGATTTGATACATCCTTGATACGCTTTGCTTGATATATTTAAAAAAACTTTCAAGAACACA
>JAOXJJ010000978.1:50152-65160 GCA_025769935.1 Phoenix roebelenii
AAGGACTCAAAGATAAATCCTCCTTTATCATAGCATAAGTCCTAAGGACTTCATCATATAAGAGTTCATTTGAAGATTAAATGATGAATAATGCCAAATAACACTTTATTAATTTATCAATTAATTTACAAAATTCAATAATCAATATGCTGACGATTGCCATTTAGGATACAATTCCCAACACAATATCCACTCCCCGAGCGTCCCCTTGGAAATTCACTATAATCCCTCGGATTACAGTTGGATTGTTTTCCGGGCTCACAATCCAAAAACTTTTACAATTGGTTTTCCGGGTTCACCAAAAACCTATGTTGGTTTTCCGGGGTCACCAATAACCTATTCCGTTAGTTTTACGGGCTCACCAACAAACCTCACAACATGATTAAGAATGCAAGAAACAAAGCTCCTAAATGAGCATATAAATCAAATATGCACAAAGGAGAAGAAAAGAAAAGATGTTCTCTTTGAAGGCGCTTTTCTTTTCTTCGCTGAGATTGCTTCACTCTTCAAGGGTTGGTGGAGCTCTTGATTTTTCTTTGAATGTGCTCAACCACCTCCTCTTTTGTTGTTGGAATGAAGCAAAATTAATCAAACACTTTGAGGCTAGGGTTTTTCACTCGAATGCCCTTCTTAATTGCAAAAGATTCTTTCCACTGATGAATAGTACCCCTTAAATACTTCCCTAACCTCTAATAGTACCTCTCTAGCTGTTTGAATGGAGAAACTAGCCGTTGGAGACTCAAAAAACACTTATGCAGAACTAGCTGTTTTGTTGTCAATCTTGCTGGGTCAACCCAAGCAAATCTGGAGTCGACTCAAGTTATTTTTCCTCAGACTGGGGTCGACTCATGTATTCCTGGGGTCGGCTCTGGCTGCAGTGGGGTCGACTCACTTTTCTGGGGTCGACCCTCTCAGGTTTCCAGAGAGTTGTCTTTCCGTCATTCTAGGCTGGGGTCGACTCAGGTTCTCTTGGGGTCAACTCAATCTTTTTTGGGATCGACCCTTTCAGGGATTCCAGAGATCTGATTTTCTGATTCTTGAGGCTGGGGTTGACTCAGCTTCTCTTGGGGTCGACTCGAGTTTTTATGGGGTCGACCCTCTCAAGAATTCCAATGAATTGCTTTTCTAGCTCTTTTCACTAGGGTTGGCTCATCATATCTTGGGGTCGACTCAAACTAGGGTCGGCTCAAGGTTTTCTAGGGTCGACCCAAGGTTTGTGCCAACTTGTGTCATCTTGTGCCAAAGTATGCCAAGGAGTGCCAGGGTTGACTCCATTACTTCTAGGATCGACTCCAATTCTGTGCCAAGTGTTCCAAAGTTGTGCCACATCGTGCCAGGACGTACCAAATGTATCAGAGTCGACTCCAAACTACATGGGGTCGACTCTAACCTTGTTTTTCTACGCTTAAAGATTAGTTTAGCATAATGAAGTAATAAAAAGATATTCCAATAAAATTGATCAAGTTTGGCACATTCAAGTTTCATTTCTTTAATTAACAGAATTACAGAAATGCCCCTTATCAAGAGAAACTTCACTCTTAGTTTGATCAATCTGAAAATTAGATTTTCTCTCAAGTTCTTTTAGTAGAATTATCCTTGGATGAGTTCTTGAGGATCATATTAAGCATTGTAGATGGGTGTACCATAAGTGTATCAAGTTTGTTAGATGTATCGAGAGTGTATCACTTTTCTCTTACTTGATTAACTTTGTTAATTGCATTGGTACTTCCCTATGGCCTTCATGGTTTTGTAAACATCAAAATAACATTATGATTCTCACATACAGCAAGCATCAGGATGTATTGGTCAATCCCTTTAGTAACCCTTTAGTAAACAAAAATATAGATCTATAGACTGGAACCATTCCATACATCAAAAATGTGGCGAATTGGGAGCTTTTTGGAGGGTTACCCTCAGTTTTTAGGGTAAGAAATGGATATTTTCAATTTTCAAGGGCCAACAGAAAGATAAAAAATGAATAAGAGTTTTTATTTTGAAAAAGAAAAAAGATTTTGCCAACCCAAACGTCAAATAAGCATGCCTCCAGTATTTTTACTATGCATGATTGATTCCAACTGATTCGTGCATTCATTTCAAATAATATTCAGGGGAGAATTATTATAATCATTGTCTTAACATTATTTCATTAATAATGAACAACATACAAAAAGATCCAAAAAAAAAAAGCAAAATAAAGTTTGGATAGAAAAGCAAACAGCACAAACAAAACCATGGGGATAAAATGGAATGATCTATTAATGCAAAAGTCTCATGAAGCAATTTAGATGGAAAGCATAAGAAGACTGATAGCAAACCTGTTGCCCAATTGTGTATGTTGGGAGTATAGTACCTCCCCAAGATTCAAATCTATAGACATCCAAGTAATTTTTCTACAAAAGAAAATAAAAAAGGATTAAAATCTAATGATAAAAATCCCAGTCAAACAATATTGAATGGGGCATTAAAAATATCTATATCCATTTATCACAAGAAAAACTCATAATCTTTTAATAAAGTTCAACTCCCTGTAGACAGATATGGCAGAAGACAATAATGTGAAACTTTGATCTTTCACCTTGGACAAAAGGGAAACACAGATAATAAATTTGAAAGATATCCTCATGTTGCTTATTTATCAAGAACACAGCTTAGCTCATACCCCTGCTTTGAGTATTTCCTACTTACATATTGAATCATGTGCTTGTTCCTTTCTCATACAATCCACTCCAAGTAAATGATAGACCAAAACATAATTGAATTAGCAATGTTCACATTGATCTTTTTATCAATTACAATCATCCCATTATATGATCTACTCCCATAAAAATTACTTGCTTGGAAAGTTAAGAAAACAACCCACTTGTCCATAGAATCTTATTCATGCCTCACATATGAGTCACAAAGTGGCAAAGTCTGGAATTTTTTGTGGCTATCTTGTTCAAAGTACACCAATCAATAAAAGCATGACTTTCACCTCTTCCAAAGAAATTAGCATATTCATTTCTTTTTAAGTTTCAATAATCAAGTAGAGCTGCATATGAAACACTATCATCATAACTTGTATAAGGATTTAAATCAACAGCTTTTGATAAATAGATTGAAAGATACCTAATTTAATTCAACATGCGAATATCAACTTTTCCATTTCAAGGAGAACAGTGAATAAGCTAATAAAGTATCGAACATCAAGTGGAATTCCACAATCAAAATGACAAGTTGTAATGATGCTTTAATTATGAACCAGAAAATCCTACACAATCTATTATAGTTATAATATTTTTTCACATAGGTACATGTAATTCTTTTCTTAACCATGTCATCGTCATACAACATATAAAAATACCTGACTTGATTTAAGTGGAACTTGTATTGAACATTAATGATTAAATGATGTTAGGTATCTTATTCTATTATCTCTAACACTGTGTCCGTATAGTATGGTATGGAGTCTTTTCGGAGTACTAAGCATCAGTAGGCCACCCGTACCGAATACCAGTACCAAACTAGTATAGTACAATATGCCTTGTACCGTCCGATTTGGCTGGTACGGCGAACCATGCCCAATATCATTATATGGTGGCTTCCATGCTACAACCTATGTTAAGATTATTAGAGTTGGTTTTTTGTTTTTAACTCCTCTGCATGAAAAACCATCTGAAAAGATGCCAAATCAGATATGGTTATGGGTCAAGTAACATATTGCTGCCCAGCCCTCAGCAGAATGATTTCGCTTAGAGGAAACATTAGCACAATACAAGCTTGTTGGAGTTTCTATAGTTGCTTCTAATCCCCAGCCACAGTGAGTTCAGTCATACTTGTCTATGTCACTCTCTCCCATGCAAGGTCCAATCTCTCATAGGCACCTTCAAATTGTTGGTCATCCTTCATACATCATGAACAATACAGCAAGCTGTCTCCTTAATTAGTCAACTATATCTATCCTGGATAGAGCACTAGGTAAAAGATTGTCAGTTTTGTACTCCTTTCCTAGAACTTCTCCCCCTCTTACAGCATCATGTCTCCTTTATCTATATTGTTGGCTCCTTGATCTTTCCTACTTGATCTAGCTTTCCCATTGACCACCTAAATTACGAATCCAGTCTCATCTCCAATGGACGTTGTTGAATTTTCCACTTAATTCCGAGACAAATCTCAAAACTCATTGCCCCTCTAATGCATTCTTCCCCTCCCTCACCTGTAGTTGTTCCTTATACCTTAAATGATGATCCCAATGGACTACTTTGCATTATTCAGATTGTCGCCAGAAGCACATTTATCAACTACCCTATTGTTATGACATTTTTTTCTTTGTGCTTTACTGATTTAATCTTTCTTGCAACAATTCTCTCATCTTTAGAGAAACTATATCATAACTCATAAGCCAAGAAACATCCACAATATTTGTGTAGAACCAAAGAGTCGTAGACTTTATAGCACATTGGGGCTTCAAATCCCTTTTCAAAAGAAAACTAAGGAATCAGTTCTTCAAAATCAAGACTGATTTAGATATCTTTATTAAGACATATTAGGCCCTTCCAGTCAATTACGACTTAATTTAGAGAGGGGTATTTTAGATGCAATGATTTTTTTCCTGAGAAGGAGATGACTATTATAGGAAGCCTATTGATGAATAACTCGTAGTTGGCCTTACAAACAAGGAGAAGTGTTATGTAAAGCCTCCAAACCCTTGCTATCCCCATTGATAAATGCTCATGACATGCACAAGACCACACTGTTCCTCGCTGACATAGAACAAAACTGCAGGTAAGCTGTCTATGCATCTTTTCTTCAAAGAAAAACTCAACAGATGCTTACCTAATTAGGTGTATAAGCAATTTTGGTGAGATACCATCAAGCTGGTATTTCCTACTTACGACTTTTCTTTAATACAGTCATTATGGGTGTTGAAAATTAGGTCAAAGTTAGATCATGAGACTAAAGAAGGATGCGAGTCATATAAGGATTTATTTTCATTGCTTGTTTCAAAATGCTTATCATCTGTTTGATTATTTCGAGGGCCTTAGACTCATCTATGCTAGCAAGTTTTATACAGATAGTCGACATATGTAACAGAAAAAAAAAGTTTTGTTGTTTTACTGTTTTCTTCTTATTGTTATAACCCAAGCATCTCCTTTGCCTACTCCTTTCTCTGGCTTTATTATTAGCCACTGTCACCTTGTAGCCCTCCCATAAGACTAGATTCAAGAAATGAAATTTCATCCAAAACTAATTCGCTTCCACCAAAACAGATCAGTTCCGGCCAAGACTGACCAAAATTTTGGTCCATTTTGTCTGATTTCAACCAGTTTTGGCTGAGCTTTAGCCAATTTCTGCAGTTTCAGCAAAAAAAACGACTGAGACTGCTTTTTTATCTTTTGTTTCTGTTTAACAAGTATATGTGTTTAATGTTTTCTAAAATTTGACCATATCACTCGATCCCGCATTTATCCAAGGTTCTAGTTAGGCCTGTTAACGAGCCGAGCTGCTCGGGCTCGGCTTGGGCTCGGCCCGGTAAAAGCTCAGCTCGAGCTCGGCTCGTTAGTCAACGAGCCCGAGCCCGAGCCCAAAATGAGGCCCGTTTAAATTCGAGCCCGAGCCCGAGCTCGAGCCCTAGCAGCTCGCGAACCCAAACAAGCTCGTGACTTAATAGAGCCCGCAGCCCGCGGCCCGCACCCATACTCCAAAACCCTAACCATTGGTCCATTGTTCCCAGGCTTTAAAAAATTAAAAGGTTCAACGGCTGGTACAGTGGTATCAACACTCGGTGGTCTTCCCCTCCTCTGTCGGCGACCCCACACCCACCAGCGCCGCGCCCCGGCTACGCCGCCCCTGCAGCCCTCCCGCCCGGCCGCTGCCTCCTTCGTCGGCGGCCCCTCCAACCCCAGCCTCCCCTTCTTGTCCTTCGACATCGGCTCCGCCCCCTCCAGTTTACCCTTTCCACCCCCATCTTCAATTCCGCTGCCGGCGGGCCCCTCTCCACTGGCGCTGTCTCCTTCGACTACGAGACCCCTCTCCTCGAGGAGCTCGGCATCAACACCTGCCAGATCTAGCGCACGACCGCCTCCATCCTCAACCCCTTCTGTGTTAACCCTGACCTCCACGAGGACGCCGATTTTTCCGACCCCTTCCTCTTCCTCATGGCCTTCAGCCTCTTCCCGCTCCTCGCCGGCAAGTTCCACTTCAGCATCATCCTCGGCTGGGTCATCGTCGCTGCCCTCTTAATTTACGTCGTCTTCAACATGCTTGCCGGCCTCCGCCCTCTTCCTTTAGCTCGTGATTGAAACGAGCTTCACCTAGGCCAAAAAAAAAAAAAAAAACGAGCTTTACGAGCCCGGGCCGAGCCTTTGTTTTGCTGGGCGAGCCCGAGCTCGAGCCCAATACAAAGCTCGGTACCGAGCCCGAGCCCAAAATTCTGTGAAACGAGCCGAGCCCGAACCTCCCAAGCTTAGGCTCAGCTCGGCTCATTAACAGGCCTAGTTCTAGTGATAAAATATATGTATTTTTCTTCAAAGTTGCATCACTATAGTGGACAAACTGCAATCTTGATGTGTGCCTTCACTAATTAGGAGCATTATGTGTTTCCTTGATTCGTTCTTGTTACCTACATGAACTCTTTTCTCTCTTTTTTCAGAATAATGAAATAGTATAATGAAATAATGAAATAAAATACTTTTCATTTGAATGGATTTTCTTTCTTCAATGGATTATAAATCCAATAGAATGAATAAATATGAAAATCTAAAAAATAGAGAAAAGTGTTGAAAAATTATAATATTAGAGGAGAAAAGTGCAATATATAAAATGCATTAAGTTTAAATATGGTTTAATTTAACCAGAAACTATCCAAGTTCCATGCTACAAATTATGATCCCAAAAGACTCAAAAACACAATAAAATGATGTGAAATAACTTTTATTGATCTTTTTCATGATTCTTATATTTTTCATTTTCTACCTTTTTTGACTAAAGTTTCAAAACTCAAAACAAAACTGCTAGAAATGCTAAAAGCAGAGCTCTAACTAAACAATCAAAACCAAAACAAAGACCAAGTTTTAAAGCCTCAATTAGATTGCATTTTTTTGATATTATAACAGAACAATAAATTCACCTTTCAGAAGCAAAGGATTTAAATTGCTCCGCAATAACTTGTCAGGCTTGATACCGTTCAATATTAAAGGATTTTAGGAAGACTACTACCAACTTCATGACACCAAATAATATCAAGAAGAAAACCATCATGAAGCAAACAAATAATCCCTTTGACTAGATTAAAATTCCCCATCCGAAATTATTTGTATTTAGCATATTTGGTCCCCTATTATATTTTTCTTCTCATGCGGGAACAAAAAAAGGACATCTAATGAGCAAGATGACATCTGGATTGATTTTAGCAATGAAGACATGACAGTTTAAAATTGACACCTCCATCAAAATACCCATCATTACAAATTGTTTCATGGTCAACATTGAATGGCTCCTTTGCTCAACTAACCTATAAACTTGTCAACTATGTTCCCGACAACCCATGATAGTGGTATTTGCTTACAAGTGTTGTCCTTCAACGATTTATTCTAATAAATTTTGAATTAATTCTTTTACTTGTTGAGCTCCATTTGTTGTCTTTTGGTTTTCCTCTCTATCTTGTTTTTGTTCTTTCACCATCAACTTCCAAACTCAATATTGGCTTGTATTACCTTCAGCTTCTTTGATCACAATAGCTGTACTATAATTCACCAAACACCAACTTGATTATGTTTATTCACTTGTTGGACTTCATGTGGCATCATCACCTGGTTCCTCTATTTAGACATTATAATCAAAGGTTCAATGGTTGCCCATATTTTCCTGCATTTCTAACATCAGCCTGAGACAATCTTGGACACTGGGCTATTTTTAAGGTCTCAAAGATGTCCTCTCTCCTAAGATTTATGAAATCACAATGAAGCACACCACCAAATAATTTCATCACCGATACTCCCATGGAGCTTCATCTAATGATTTACATTGGCTAGCTACCCCAGCATATGCTGTATGATTAGTTGATGTGACAGCTTGCTAACTTGGCTCTCCGCAAATTATAGATTGTGCAAGTTGTTAACGCCAGAACCATGTAAGAATGCTCCATCTCATGGGACTTTTGTGGCATCATCATCTGAAATTGTGAACCTTATTTATGTTAGATAGCTTGGAAATCATGTTGATCAATGTTCTGTCTATTATCCAGCACATTTTTCCTTGGACATCCATTGTCTTCTAAAAGAGAAAGTAAATTGTCAGTTGTCCCCTGGCAGAGGCCAAGAATCATATGTTAGATTATAGATGGAAGAGATTTCATACTCTAACAGTAGGCATCATACCATACATCCACACACCATTCTTCTAGGAAACTTGAAGGGCTATCTCAATTGTGAGCAGTTTAAATTTTTAAAAGCAATGGACACATATCAAAGATAAATTGTTTCCTTGTGCATCAGCTTTATCAAATACCATTTTGTACCCTGCCCATTAAAACTCCCTCATCTCTAGGAATAGGTAGAAGTAGGGAAAACACTCGATTAAGGCCAAGCATGAAGTGAAAACTCAAAATGGCATAGGTTATTTGCCATCATTATCCTTCATTTTCAGTTTCCGCAATATACCATCTATCTCCACAAGTCTAGTATAAAAATACATGGGTTATTCTAATTTCCAACAATTTGAATCTTTTTCAAGTTATCATCATAGGCAGCTATACTTTTCCTTCCATCATTCCATCGAGTAATTTGCAAATTTTTTGTAGGACCGACTACCTTTGCTTTCAATTATTTCAGAAAAACTCTCATCCTATGATCCAGCATGAGTTTAAATTAATGTACATATTTTTACCAAAAAATGCATACATCATACTTCCTGCATTAGGTCTGCATCTTACGGCTTTGTTTGGTTGCTAGTTAAGTAATGGATAAGGGGAAGCTACCAGTTAACAAGCCAATTACCACCCAAAAGTTAGTGAATATAGTTATTCAGCCAAAGTCTTAAAAAGGTACTTAACCCAGGTAACTTTATTTCAAGGGAATGGTAAAATAAAGTTGACCACCAAAGTGCTCTCTCTCTCTTTACTTTTTCACATTTTCCACAACTTATTCCACTAATCATGGGAGCACCAACCAACCAAACGGTGAATAACGTTATCCATTGGTTAGCTGCTTATGAGGATGGCTACAAATAGTTAAATCTGTTTAGGAGCTAGTTAGTTGTTCAGCGTCCAAACACAGCATAAATTATATAGAAAACTAGTGCAATGTTGCATTATTATTGTCTTTCCTGGATTTTGTCTATAGTTATGAATAAGAAAAAGTACATTGCGTCATTGTTGTCTTTCCAGGACATTGTCCACAGTTACCGATGAAAAAAATAGAATGCCTAACCTTTGAAAAGGATTAAGCATTTCCTAGATTTTGTCTACAGTTATGAATAACAAAAAGCACATCGGATCATTGTTGTCTTTCCAGGACATTGTCCACGATTACGAATGAGAAAAATAGAATGCCTATCCTTAGAAAAGGATTAAGCAATTGACAACAAGCACTAGACCTGTTCAACGAGCGGGGAAGGCTGGGTTCAATTCGCGCTCAACTCAAGATGTAACTAAAAGTAGCCAATCCTAAGCCTAGCCTAGCCCTGCCTTTGGGCCTACTTCCCAGGCATGAGCCCAATACTTACTCAGGCTTCGAGCTTTAGGCTAGGGCTTGAGCTTAGTGGACATTGTTGAGGTGATGAGTGCGGAGCATGGAAGCATGCCAGCATTGCAGGTGAAAATGAAGGCGAACGAAGGAGAAGACGGTATAGTGGCAGTGGTGAAAGTGGAGTCGAGGTCGCTAGATGGAATGAGGGGCTGGACGCCATTGTGGAGATTGAGGAGGGGGCTGACAAGGGCGAAGGTTGAGTTGAGGAGGCAGGGGTGTTCGAGTCGACTGGAGGGCGGGGGCATTCGGGTCTCACGAGGGGTGGGGGGCATTCGGGTCTCACAAGGGGTGGGAGGCATTCGGGTCGCAACAAAGGGCATAAAGGGGGCTAGATGCGAAGGCGGCGCTTGTAGAGGAGACATTCAACAGTGGCCTCCTTAGCGAAAGAGAAGGCAAAGAAGCAAGCAAGAGTAAGGAAAAATGGGGTTTGCTGCAGAACACCGAAGATGACTGCAATCGAGGGGAGGAGGGAGGATTTGGGAGAGGCACGGCAGAGGGAGAGGTGTTAAGGGGATTTAAACTTGAGTAGCAGAACTCATGACCTCTAATCACCCGAAGCTAGCCTAAACTCATGACATCTGACTCCTTTTTTTTGGAAAGCGAGAGTAATTCTTCAACGACACCTGAAGCTAAACCTAGCCTCTAACAGTGCTTGGGCGACTCACTCCGGAGATGAGGAAGATGGAATAGAGGCCAAACAAAGGATGACACTGGAGAGTCAATTGGAGGAGATAGGGGAGAGATCAAAGAAGATGGAGAGGGATTGGCCATAATGGCAGCTAGAGAGGGGAAGTAAGAACGGAAAAGGGTGAAGGACAAGGGAGATGGGGGTGGATGGCCTACACAGATATATAGGTTGGGCTATATGGCTTAGTTTTTATATAAATCCAAGCCAGGCCAAGCTCGGGCTTGTCTTCCACATCTAAACTCAAGTTCAGCCGATTTAACAAGCGAGCTTATATTTCAAGCCTGGCCTAGCCTGTCAGAAAACCTTCAGGCTTGATGGGGCTGGGCGAGCTATCCAGCCGATGAACAGGTCTACTTAGCACCCACAAGCTAATATAAGATAACAGGACACAAGCTAAACGAGCAAAAAAAAAAGAAAAGAATGATATCACGATATGGAGGACTAGCAAAGCAAAAAGGGTGCTAAAGGCTAACAACATTACAAACAATGCGTAACTCGATATGGCATAAATTTATAACAAAAACCCACAAAGATGAGAAACAATCATATTATCTTTACCTATAATAGTATAGAATACTTCCATGTGCACAAGCAAATTATGTGAAGTCATAAACTATAACTAACTCTAAACCATGGGATATAATAGTATACCAAACCACTACATCCGATTGATATCGTACCATACCAACCATGAACCGTCCCAATTCACTATCTTGGTGAGACATTTGGCCTAAGCCAATCCTCACTAGCCAAACCACATGAACCATACCAGTTCGAGGCTTCAATAATTGAAGGAGAAAGAGCCATACACCCTTTTCTCCATCTTTTTCAAGATAAAAGAGCAGAAAGAGGGGAGAAAGACAGGAGGAGAGAGAGAGTGAGTGAAAGGGTGAGCAGGAGGTCTTATCCAAGTATGTCCCTGTTCCTTTTTCCTCATTCTATTACATCCCATAAATGGGCAAAAATTGAAAAATATGGAGAAAGCATGACACAATTTTGTATTTTGGCATGATTTATGATATATCGTAGATCTCAATCAGATCTACACAATAGTATAACTTTTCAAATTTTTATATTTATTTATTTTAATTAAAAATATATTTCTGGATAAAAATTAATAGAAAAAAGGAGATGTTAGATTGTGGTTTAGCATGCTATCTGTTACTTTTTTATGACAGAAATTTGAATTAATTTTTGACATATTAATTGCTTCTCAAATAAAACTAAATAAAGGAAGCTTAAACACCTCGAAAATAAAAAACACAAAAAAAAAATCATTTATGAGTACTCTTGTCAGTATGCATTCAAGTATTGATACAATGAACCTTGGTTTGAACTACAAAGTAACAACAGCTAAAAACACTGACCGCTATTATCACACGTCCAGATGCAGAAAATTGTTCACCAGCAATGTCAATTTCAATTGTAGTTTCAGCTCCTACAGCAGGTTTTGAGACACAAGCAAGGAAATGGCGCACCACAAGCTCATACAATCTCTGAAAACAACCATGAAGATGATCAAGAATCTTTCTAATATCTAATAACCAGTAAATAAGTTATCTGATTCTTTTGCATTGAAAAGAAAATTCCATAGTCAATAAATGCGGTTTTGCAATAAAGATTATCGAGAATCCTCTTACAGCCTAATTAGTAAATAAAATATGACTCTTATGTATTGAAAAGGCAACTCAAACAATGCTTGGCAATGCAAGACATTTTGGATGCTACCTAATTTTGAACATACATTATGGTCTTGACTCCACCCTGGTTCACCAGCAGAAAATTTTGTAGGATGGATAGGAGGATGTGCCTTGTCATTGTGTCCACCATTACTGGGGTTTCTCCAAAGACTCGCCTCTGGATCCAAAAGTCTTTGAGCATATGAACCCCAAGATGGATGTCCCACTTGCTCCCCCACAATGGCCTAAAAAAAATACTAGTGAAGTAAAAATTTCCAAATTCCAGAAAAGGAGATATTACAAGAGCAAGAAATTCCAGAAAAGGAGATATTACAAGTAGATTTTGAATATTAATTGGATAGAAAAAAAATCTATTTAAGAGGCTCTTTATATCATTTCTTTAACAAAACAGGCTGAGGCACACAGCAGAACCTTGAAATAGTCAGTAAAACCATAAGGAGAAGTATGATCATAGAATCTGAGCGAAAGCATGTTTATATGCTGCTCTATGTATATATTTCAAAACACTTCTTCATCATGACAGTATCTTCAAATTTTGCTAAAATCTATCTTTGAATGAGAAACCAACAACATTAAATTTCCTCAAAAACAAAAATAAAGCATGTCACTTCAAAAAAGCAATCATTGCAAGCCAAATATCAAATGTTAACAGTAGTTAAGATGCCTCCATGTGAAAAGCTATAGCAGCTGCACTGTCAGAGTACAAAGTTTTTAACTGTATTGTTTTTACAACCAACAAAGTACAATCCTTCCAAGTTTAGAAAGGAGAAATTCCAAGTCGCAATCTCTACTAAAATAATAACCCCTTGGTCAGATGAATGACTCCATCTCTCCACTCAACATACATCTGTAATATTCCCTATTCATTAGTAAATACACTCCTTCTGATTTACTTGTTTCTCTCTCTTTCAGGGGGAGAAAGTAGAAGCGCACCAGCCTAGAGTGGGAGTTCATTGATCAAGTTATATAAAAATATCAAATTTTAATCAGTGGCATGCTTCATTTTCATGTGCATTGCAGATCCTCAAAATTATTGAATGCATTTTGCTCAATTTTCTTTAAGTTAAATTAGAATAGTCAGTTTGGGCAATATATGAAACAATCAAAAAATCTGACTTGCATATATGCAAGTCAAATTGTCGTAATTCATGAAATGGCTCTCAGTTTCACAGACAAAGGAAGTAAGATAGATGTTTTTCCTCTTACTTACATAGATGTTTTGCTACACATTCTATCACTCTCTCTTGAACAACTAAAGTTTTTAAAATTCCTTGAGAAATTTATGGACCCAGGGAATTCCTTGAGAACTTTAATCATTATTTGCTTCTTTTGAGCATATAATACCATAGTGAAACTTTATAGTTGAGGCCAACAACTAGTTAAACACATGTCCATCTTGGGAAGTTGAATGCACAACTTTATCTAACACCCAAACAAAGATATAAACCCAGATAAGTGTTAGGCAAGGATCAAATTGTCAATCGAACCACATCATATCCTATGGTATATACCAAAATTGTAGGTTATTAGTACCGAAGTTCACAATCTTGTTACCGAACTGCATATTGGTAGATGACCGATATGGTATGGCACCGCAACCGTTCTGACCCACGCCTATATGCAAAAAACAAAAAATCTTTTCAAATTTTAAACATCCTCCATTTAGTTTTGAGTGGAAAATGGGGTTTTGTGAATTTGTTTTTGATGTTTAAATGTAATATACTTTTTTTATATTATATATCTAAAGGATGATGTGACTATTTAATACATAAGCTAAATATAAATGATCTGACTAAATAAACTAAATAAATTAAGCATAACTTTGAAAATGTTTAAATATTATATACTTTAATTTTTAAGTACATGTCTAAAGGATGATGTGACTAAATAAACTAAGTTAACATTGAAAATGTAAAACACTTACACTAAAATTGAAGATGCAATATATATGCATTTGTTCAGTTCCAAGTGAAGTGTTGATGTCCCTTATACATGTGTCGGTCACATTCAAAGTCAGGTACTAGGACTTGACGCCAGTAATAATATTGCGTCCACCCAGGATCCTAGTAACCTATTTATACCAGATAGCCATGTTGATACAGCTACTCTATCCGGTATTGTCATACCTCCGGCCCGAGATCGCGAGTCGAGAGTCCGCACCAACCGCCGCACACCCGTAGAAAACTCTCCCTACGAGCATACAAGGCATCTTATCACAATATTAAATCAGGCAGCGGAAATATTTTAACTAATATTATACAAACTTTATTTCTTTAACTAACACAACTTACAATGTCTCACAAGTCTAGCAATAGTCTAAGATAAAATATCAATTTAAATAAATCCTAATCTAAGATAACTTATGCCGCAACTCTTCTAGTCGCTCTCCCATTATGTAAAATTTCGGATCCAGCTAATTCTTCGGATCTATAAAAATAATAAAAAAATTGTATAATGAGCTAGACAGCCCAGTAAGTAATGAACACTGTCACTAGATAAATCAGGCAATAATATATAGAAAATAGATATATATGCAGTACCAAAGTACAAGTCAAATATTTCTTAAATTCTTAAGATTCTTTTCACGGTTTCGAGATTCTTTCACATATTCAATTCATCTTGTCGATCCTGGACTATGACCACATGTTCCTTGTGGTAGGATCATCAACACCGGCTAATCTTCTTGCGGTGAGTCCTTCAGGACAGTCAATTGCCAACGTATCTGCCCTTATTGGCGGGGTCCTCAACATAGCCAGGTCGAAGTTCAATTAGTTCTCTATTTCATATTTCAGTCGTAAAAACATGCAATGTCAAAATCAAATATCGTTCATATCTTAATTTCTTTCAATTTATTAGATTCAACTCAACAGCCAGGAACTATGACCACATGTTCCC
>JAOXJJ010000978.1:65260-83870 GCA_025769935.1 Phoenix roebelenii
TCCCCTTCTTCTTCTCATATTCTTCTCAACCCTCCCCCTTTCTTCTCCTTTCTTCTCCCACGGAGGGAGGAGGCGAGTTTGGGAGGGGCCGGGCCATGACCGGCAGTGCCTCCAGCCGAGCCCGTTGCGCCCTCGATTGCGTTTCCAGCCGACGCTCGCGGCCTACGCGCACGGCCGAGCCGAGGCTGGCCGCTCCCGTGATGTCCGTGGATGCTCCCCTGTTGCCGACGAACTCGCAGCCGCACACGAGTAAGCCCCCTCTTCCCTCTCTTCTTTCTTTCTCCTTTTCTTCTTTCTCCTCTTCTTTTCTTTTCTTTTCTTTTGAATTGATCTATCCTCCCGAGTGGATTGGGAGGAGAAAATGCAGGAAAGGGAAAATGAGGTGGTTGGGAGGCTTACCTGGTTTCGGGGGTGAACTGTGATGACCCTCTTCGGCGGCTCTCTTCCTCTTCGGCGGCAATAGAGTTTTTTTTTTCAGCGGCAAGCAAGAAAGGTCACTCAACCGGAAGGGGACTCGGCGTGGCGGCTCTACCTCAGGTGGCTTTCAAATGAGAAGAAGCCCTAAAAAAATAGGGGTTTCCGTCTTCCTCGGGCGATCGTGATCAATCCCCTTTCATCGTGTGCCCTCACGTGCGACACACGTGAGGCCAAAAGGCTTGGGTCTCACAGGTACGATGGAGGAAATCAAAAAACAAGTAACCAAAGTTTGATCCATAGTCTAGCTGCAGCTAGGGAGGATGATACCAACTCGAACATAAAGACTCGAAGGGTGCATAGACATATGGGTTATAACTAAGCACGGGAGGATATGATCCGAAAGATGATGATCTTGAGTGCTGGAGGGATCTTGATATTCAGGACTCCCACTCGATGCACCAACTCATTTGTCAGATCAATACGGCATCCGCCACCTTTGGGTCCCCTCCTATATGATATAATATTCTCCCTAGCCCTATGTTGTGATCCCTATCCCGCGTTGCATGCTCAAACTGGGACTTACTTGTGAATAATTAAGCAAAGGGAACTGCGTGCCACCCCCTCCCTATCCACTACTAATTATGGTTTCTCCTTCAATATATTTGATGAATAGAATCACATTTGAAAGTCCATGAAAATACATAACTCATATGCATACTCAATTTCAGATGGATACAGCCAGTAGATGCCGAACAGTTATACAAAGTCCACCCCTAGTATACATACCCCTCTAATGCTAACATCATACAGTAGGTGTAATAATGCTAATGTTGGCTGTTATTTTCTATATCCATTACTAGCTATTCATGTACAACAATTTGAGAAGCTCTGTTATTAATGTGTAAATACGGTTGTGCAGTCTTAGGGGCTCTTTAGGCATTCTTGCAAGAATCGCGTTTGTTGGCCTACCTAGCATGCATTCTTCTAAGGGCACCCCCAAGTCGTCTTAAATCCCATCCTGTGGACTCGTTGGTTTGAAGGAAGGAGAAAATAAGACCCACCGAGATGAGGAGTGTTGAGTTGATATGGGTTATACCTAAATGGGCTACCCAATCCACAAATCCAACAAGAAATCTAGCCCAATCTTGTTGGATTTCCCAAACAGGCCCTTAGAATGATAAATTTACGTTACAACATGCCAAATGATATTCATGAGAAAGATTAACAATGCTAGATTTCTAAAAGATTTGTGAAAAAAAATGTTTATTGAAAATTTGTCTATTAACTAGAATAAAATTAGTATAAATGGAAAAAGTCATTGCAACATATCTTAGTGTGTGGATTGCCATTCTTTAAATACAGTAGTGTACTATTTGATGTCAATGTGCAATAAGTGGCAAAACAATACAACATGATATGTTTGCCAAGTGTTAGCACTTAGCACAATACCAAGTGTTAGAATAGTACGAAGTGTCAATAAACTTACATACAAATATCCGCATAATTATTATATAAAAATCCAATTAGGGTTATAAGAATATTCATGATAAGTTACAAAATGTACGTCACAAAATTACCACTCAAAAAGGATACCCACAGCTTCTGAGAGGTTGGCCTTTATACCCATATAGCACCTTGCATATGACAGTGCTATGCCAAACTAATGGCTAATAACTAAGCCATCAAGCATAGGTGCTCTAACGACACAAGGTCAATGTTGACAATACATTTAAAGAAACAATTATGTAAGTGAAATTGCTTATGTCCTCTATACATGAATTAGAATAAGCCTTTCACCTAAGAGCATGGCCATTCAATATATACTCATGAGAGTTTTTTGTTTTCTAGTCAGAGTACTAATTATAATTCACTCAGTGAAGCTTGCATGGGGATATAATCTCCCAGAAGTTTGCTAATCATTATTAGTCTCTCAAAGAATTTTTCTTTAATGGGATTGCATACAGTGTAACCCTAGGTTAGAGGATATAAAGGGGAGTGATCCTGCTAGGAGAAAGAATCCCAAGTTAATGTAAAGCTCTTCACCTCTTTATATACCTATGCATGGTCAGACAGGAAGGAGGCTGACACTCCCTTGAGAATCCATACTCTTATATGGAGGTTAACAGATGAAGAAAGACAGTAAAGGGGGATTTCTAATGATTCTTAAAGGATCTACAATGCCTTACAAGTTTGTCAACCTCATCATAGAGGATATAGTTATAACAATGGAGGCCCAAACCTGAAATCTCTAATTGCTATAGAGTTTGGAACCGCACCAAACCATAAATCTTCCGGTCTGGCTCAGGTCCAGGTCAAGTCTGGCTGAGGTCTGGCCTATGTCCAGCTTAGGTCCAGATCAGTGGTTCTTAACTAACAGCCTTAAGTCTAATTAGTCAGACAATATGAAAGATACTTCTCTAAGAAAGTTAGTACCTAGACAAAAAAACGTAAACTTCAATAATTAAAGTTGCATTTGGCTGCAGAACAAAGTAAGGTGAAATGGAATAAAAGACCATTTACTCCACTTATTGCACTTTAAACTGCCAAATGGTAGAAAATTAGCTCATTTATTCCCAGGGCAAAATGGGAAGTTTGAGAAGTAATTAAAGCTATTTTTTTCCACTTAACCCAGAATAAATTTCTCCACCATTCATGGTGGAGTAAATTATTCCAGGTTAGCTTATTCCACAACTAGACCATGGATGACATCTGTAGATCTTGCCAAAATCCAATTGTGTGATTTGTCATCGTTAGATTATCCATCCATAGATTTGATCTGCACCTTATCCTCATCATCCCCATGAATTGAATATCTGGCTAACTCAGTTCGTGCTGAAGATGACATTATACAAACCTTGTAAAAAGGAAAAGCCAGGAAGTTTTTTTTCTTTAAATGAGTTATATTATTCTTATGTTAAATATTAACAAAATATGTCTAGCTCACATCATATAGAATGTGCTAGAAAAACCGCAGAATGATATCAAAACACACCCCCGACATTTGTGATCCTATGGCAATGTGATTGCCCATTCTTGTAAACTAACTGTGGTAGTCACAAAACATACCTTTCCTTGGGCAAAAGGCTAAATAATCTTCCTAGTCTTACCAAGGCAATCATAAGAAACATGAAGAACCTTGTTGATCAAAACAAGGCCAGTTGGAAATAATAGAAGCTTCACAACATCGCAGCTAAATCATCATGGAACTAGTTACCAACATGTAGGTCTGTGTTCACTGAGAAGTTATCTGTTTCCGTACGAGGATAACTAATATATCCAGCCTGATAAAGCTCTTCAGCTACCTAGATACAAAAGAAAATACATTCTGTTATGATAATGCTAATGTAAGTCAACATTATACTTTCTGCACGAAAGAAAATAGATAACAGGGCTATAAGTAATGTTGCAGAAGAAAGTGCAAATGAGAAATTCTGCAAAGAATGAGATTGAAACCTGCATCATAAAAGAAATCAGATGAAGCAAAAAGACAAAGGGAATCATGTTCAGCAATTTAGCATGAATATTTCAGTGGCACCTCTGTGTCAGCTATCATAGCTTAAGATAATCAGTTAGCTGCAGTGTGGAAACTAGGAGATCTGAACTAGAAGGACAGTCTAACAATGAAACTAACTAAAACCAGACTCTGAAACCATGCAATAATAATTGAAAAAAACAATACCGCTTTTCCCCGCCAAAATCTTGTTACACCAAAAGATATAAGAGAGCAAGGGGAAGAGAGAGAGAGAGAGAGAGAGAAATGGGGGGAAAAGGGGGGAAGAGAGAGAGAGAGAGAGAAGAGCCATAAATAGGTAATATTGCAATTTATTGTCATATAATTCTATAGCGGAAAAACCCACAGGCCCATTGTCATCAAACTGGCATGATTTCAATATGATATGACCATCGATTTTGAGATTTTATGTTAGTCCTCTATGTGCCATGTTGTCAACTGTCAGAAAGAATAGACAAACAGCTAACGAAACCCTATGTTGCATTGTACTTTTGGCATTCTAATGTAGGCCCAGCTCGACAACCTGTTACCTAGTTTTGAGGCCAAGAAGGCTTTGATAACCACATTGTAATAAGAAATTGATCAAATTCTTGATATTCTGCCCATATAACCTTATTGCAGAAAACCATGGTATGTTGAGCTAGCCCGTACCGGCCAGTTCAGCCCGTACCATACCGGTCCGGTCCTTAATCGGTACAGTATGGCGGTGGAAAACGGTTTCGGCCCCGAATGGTATCGGGATGTACCGGTGCAAACCAGACTGGTTTGCATGGGTACGCGCGCCCGCACGCACGCACGGGCGTGCGCTGTACTAAGCAGACCGGTTCGGCACCAATACAAACCAGTCCGTTAGGCCACCGGTATGCCTACGGATACCAATTCAGCGAACCTTGTAGAAAACACAAAACTAGAGTTTTCTATTTTCTTGTTTATCAAGATACAGAAATTAGTAATATGAGTAAAAGATAGAATGTATTCAACCTTTGCCCATCCATCAAATGACCAAATCCAATTGCAGTAATCCTCAATAATAAAATGAATTAGCTAATCTCATCGGCAAACAAGAAAAGCCTTGAGGCAACTACGAGCCGATACCCTTATGACATGTTTAGTTTGCTGGAACGAGAATTAAGAATATCCATACCCTATTCCAGTCCATTCTCATGTTCAGTAACTCACATTGACACAGGGAATGCTGATTCCAATGGGTGTCAAGTTCTTAAAAAAGGGGTACAATGATACCCAGGGACAGAGCTTAGGTATCATTTTCCATAAAGTTGAATATGTATCTAAGAAATAATAAATATGCCATATCTACTCATAGAAATTGTATACTATATAACTATTACATATATTATTTATTGCTTAACATTATATTATATTATCTATTATTAAACCAAAGTTACTAGATATAATACTAATATAGTGTCAATTATTACAATAGTATATATTCATGTCAGATATAATTTTATGAACTATATGGTAAAAAAAAGTTACAATATATCAGAATATAGTACATTATTAATATAATACAGTAGTAAGATATTATGGAAGTTCTAACATCACAATATTTGTACAATCTATAGTTACTCTCATAATAATAATTATAATTTTATTTTTATAAATATTTACCCAGCAGAGAAAATATTATATGTATATTATAATCTTATAATCTAATATATTATCATATACCAATAACATTGTATTTTACATTATTATGTCGATACAAATTTTTGCTGGAAATTGAACCCGGGGGTGACCACTGGGCTGATCGGGAGGAGCTCCAACGGAAAGCAATCGGGCAGCGATCTGTCACCGAGCGGCGTCCTCCGAGAGACCTGCAAGAAGCCGGTGGCCGGGGTATCCGGCGCTGGCCCTCCGATGCCTAAGTCAGAGGGGGGAATGTATATAAAGAGAGATATGCGTATTCAGAGTTTCAGCCTCTAGCCCCCTCTAAGGTGAAGTTGTTCTTCTTTTATGGAGAGGTACTAGGTTACCTGTGATGTGACGGGACAAGGTTACCGTACGATTGAGCATTTCACATGAATCAGTGCACGATCGTGTGAATTAATGCCTTTCCGTAGGAGATCAGACCGGAGCCAAGGAATTGTCACAGTTGACGGGGCGCAGCCGAGCTGATTTGCCGTGGGGGAGTTGAGATCCGTAGATAATGGGAGCCGAGCTGATTTGCCGTGGGAGAGCTGATTTGCCTTTAGGGTAGGTCTCCGAGGAGACCGTAGATCGGGCTATCGTCGGGGCACTTTGCGGCTGGTCTCGAGCTCGGTCGAAGAACCAATAAGCCGAATTAGATCTTATGGCAGGTGCCTTAGCATTTCCGAGCTTGACCGGCGTGTCAGGGCTTGTAATTGTCACTACAAGCCTGTGACTTTTTAACATTTGGGCTCGGCTGAGCCCTCATCCAGCGGGTTTTACACGGACTGAACGATCACCGATGAGGAGAGCATGCGCGAGGCCGACGGGACCTCGGCTTAAGATTGGCTTAGAAGAGCATCCCGATCTTAGTCGGGCTTCCGTCAAGCGTCCAGCAATATAAACGAATAAATTTAGTGACGCAAGTGTGTACCTCTTGCACCGTTGGAGCCAAGCGCTTTGTGTTGCGGCCGACCTTTAGGTTCGTTCTCGGGCCCGTAGCCCACGTCAGGCGCGCTGGCTTGGAGTTGTCGTTGGGGGATCCGCGCAGGTGCCACCTCTTTGTCGTATCGGTCGTTACGGGGAGGCCAATAAGGCTATGCCCCATATATCTTCCAGATGCCGAGTGAGATCGGGCTCGTCGTCGGCTTTCGGAGCATCTCGACTTTAGTCGGAGGATCGAACGAGATCGAGGGAGCTCGGGCTCACTGTCGACCTGATGTCGCTTCCCGAGGTCGAGGGGTCTGGGAACGCACTGTCGACACTCGGGGCATCTCGACCTTAATCGAGGGATCGAACACGAGATCAAGGGAGCTCGGGCTCGCTGTCATCTGGTGTCGCTTCCCGAGGTCGAGGGATCTGGAAACGCACTGTCGACACTCGGGGCATCTCGGCCTTAGTCGAGGGATCGAACACGAGATCGAGGGAGCTTGGGCTCGCTGTCGATCTGGTGTCGCTTCCCGAGGTCGAGGGGTCTGGAAACGTATTGTCGACACTCGGGACATCTCGGCCTTAGTCGAGGGATCGAACACGAGAACGAGGCAGCTCGGGCTCGCTGTCGATCTGGTGTCGCTTTCCGAGGTCGAGAGTTTTGGGAACGCACTATCGACACTCGGAGCATCCCGACCTTAGTCGAGGGATCGAACACAAGATCGAGGAAGCTCGGGCTCGCTGTCGATCTGGTGTCGCTTTCTGAGGTCGAGGGGTCTGGGAACGCACTGTCGACACTCGGAGCATCCCGACCTTAGTCGAGGGATCGAACACAAGATCGAGGAAGCTCGGGCTCGCTGTCGATCTAGTGTCGCTTTTCGAGGTCGAGGGGTTTGGAAACGCACTGTCGACCCTCGGGGCATCCCGACCTTAGTCGAGGAAGATCGAGGCCGAGCTTGATGTCGGCATGGCGAGACGTTCCTGGCTTGGCTGGGGCATCCGAACTTGGTCGGATAGTCTGAGGATCGTAAATATTCCTATATCAGGAGAGAACATGGTTGAAAGAGAACTGTAGATGAATTATTATAAGGAGAAGACGGGACTCAGGTTCCCGATCACCGAAGACCCCTTAGGGCTCTACTGGTAATACATCCGAAGGTTTTCGGAATTCCAGCTCCGCGGGATGAGGGTCCCTTCAAGGGATTCCAACTTGTACACTCCGGGTCGCTGGACTGGTGCAATCCGATAGGGTCCTTCCCAATTCGGGGCTAACTTCCCCTACTTGGTCGGCTGAGAAGCTTCAGCTCTCCTAAGGACAAGGTCCCCCACTTTGAAGAGTTTGGCCTTAACTTTGGAGTTGTAGTATTGGGATGTCTTCTGCTGGTACCTCGCCATACGGACTCGGGCGGCTTCCCTTGTCTCTTCCATGAGGTCCAAGTTGTTCCTAAGCTGGAAAGAATTGGAGTCGGCGTCGTAGTGCTCTACCCTTGAAGAGGAAAGACCGATTTCCAAGGGAATAACAACCTCTATCCCTTACGCCATGTTGAAGGGGGTCTCGCCCGTAGGTAGCCGAAATGTAGTCCGGTAGGCCCAGAGAGCGTTGTATAAGTCCTCGGCCCGCTATCCCTTAGACCGATCAAGCCTGGCTTTGAGCCCCTACAAAATAGTACGGTTTATTACCTCGGTTTCTCCATTTGTCTATGGATGAGCGACTGAGGTGAAGCGGTGGTCGATGCCGAGCTCGGAGCAGAATTCTCTGAATCGAATATTGTCGACTTGACGGCCGTTGTCAGATATCAGGATGCGGGGGAGTCCAAATCTGCAGATTATTGACTTTCAGACAAAATTCCGCATCTTTTGCTCGGTAATCCGAGCCACCGGCTCGGCCTCGACCTATTTGGTGAAATAGTCGATGGAGACAACCAGAAACTTTCTTTGCCCGGTTGCCAGGGGGAATGGCCCCAGAATATCAATTCCCCACTGGGCAAATGGCCAGAAAGCATTGATTGAGGTTAGCGGGGCTGAGGGTCGGCACTGAATGTTAGCGTTCCGCTGGCACCGGTCGCATCTCCGGACGAAGTCCGAGGCGTCCTTCTGAAGTGTGGGCCAGTAGTATCCCTGGCGTAGGATCTTGTGGGCCAATGCCCGCCTTCCAAATGGTTTCCGCAGATTTCTTCGTGAACCTCTCGCATAGCATAATCCGCCTCTGACGGACGAAGACATCTGAGAAGGGGAGAGGTAAAGGATCTGTGGTAGAGTTTGCCTTCGTACAATACGTATCGGGAGGCAAGACGCCTGAATCGGCGAGACTCGAGCTCATCGTCGAGGACTTCATTTTGCAGATAACTGATGAGCTCGTCCATCCAGCTCGGCTCGGTTTCAACGCAGAGGGTCGGCTCAGACTCCTCCGTACTAGGCATTTGGAGATACTCGAGCATTGTTGCTTTGGAAAGCTCACTCATGCGGGAGGTCGCCAGTTTTGACAGTTGGTCCGCCCTCGGGTTCTCCGACCTTGGAATATGTTGAATGCTGAAGGAGCTCAGAGAAGAGGTAAGACCCCGCACCTTCTGAAGATATTTCTGCATCGACGGCTCTCTAGCTTCGAAGTCTCCCAGAATCTGGCTCACGACCAGTTGGAAGTCACTGAAGACCTTCAAGTCGTCAACCTTCAGCTCTTTAGCCAATTTAAGCCCGGCGACGAGCGCCTCGTATTCCGCCATGTTGTTCGAGGCAGGGAACAAAGCGCAAGGCTTGCTCTGCGATCACCCCGTCCGGGCTGGCGAGGATGAGGCCTGCTCCGCTACCCCCTGAGTTCGAAGAGCCATCAACATGTAAAGTCCATGACTGCCCCGGGGTCTCCTCTGCTGGTGCGGACGCGGGCTCGGACTCGTCCGGCACGGTGCACTCGACAATGAAGTCGGCGAGTGCCTGGGCCTTAATCGCTGGCCTTGGTCGGTACTCGAGGTCGAACTTTCCGAGCTCGACGGCCCACTTCGTAATTCTTCCAGCACGATCCGACCGCCGCAGGATTTGCTTCATGGGCTGGTCGGTCAGTATGGCCACTGTGTGGGCTTGAAAATAGGGTCGGAGTCTCCGAGCTGAGATGACCAAGGCAAAAATGGTTTTCTCCAGTTTTGAGTATCGGATCTCAGCATCCCTCAGGACCCGGCTGGTATAGTACACTGGTCTTTGAAGCTTGTCCTCTTCTCGAACCAGGACCGAGCTCACTGCAACCGGAAAGATGGCCAGATACAAGTAGAGGAGCTCGCCCTGCTGGGGCTTTGTGAGTAATGAAGGGGAGGCAAGGAGATGTCTGAGCTCTTCAAAAGATCGCTGGCATTTCTCTGACCATAGGAAGTCCTTCGGTCGTTTGAGGATTGCAAAGAATGGGAGACACCGCTCGGCCGATCTGGCAACAAACCTTCCTAGAGCCGCGATCCGTCCTATGAGTCACTATACCTCCTTAACCGTCCTCGGGGGTACCATCTCCTGCAGTGCTCGGATCTTTTCGGAATTTTCTTCGATTCCACGCTGGGTGATCACGAAGCCGAGGAACTTGCCCGAGGTGACTCCGAACGCACACTTAGCGGGATTGAGCTTCATCCGGTATTTTCTCAGTGTGGAGAATGTTTCGTTAAGGTCAGCCACATGGTCCTACGCCATCCGGCTCTTCACCAGCATGTCGTCCACATAGACCTCCATATTTCGGCCTATTTGGTTTTTAAAGATTTGGCTGACCAGCCTTTGATAGTTGCTCCAGCATTTTTGAAGCCAAAAGGCATCACTTTGTAGCAGTAGGTGCCTCCGTCGGTGATGAAAGCTATCTTCTCCTCATCTTCGGGACCATCCGGATTTGGTTCTACCCCGAAAAGGCATCCATGAATGTCAGCAGCTGATGCCCCGAGGTGGAGTCTACGAGCTGGTCGATGCTGGGGAGTAAAAAGTTGTCCTTTGGGCAGGCTTTGTTCAGGTTAGTGTAGTGTACGCACATACGCCATTTTCCGTTGGCTTTCTTGACGAGGACTACATTGGCGAGCCAGTCTGGGTAGGATATCTCCCTGATGAAGCCGGCCTTGAGAAGCTTGTCTACTTCCTCGACCGCTACTCGCTGTCGCTCTGGGGCAGAGCCTCGCTTCCTCTGTCGCACGGGCTTACAGGTTGGTTTCACCTGGAGCCGGTGAACCATGATCTCGAGATCTATTCCCGGCATGTCGGCGGGCGACCAGGCGAAGACGTCCATGTTGGCCCGCAGGAACTCGACCAAATGGTGTTTCTCATGGGCGCTCAGGCCAGAGCCGACCTGCACGGTTAGCTCTGGGCAGTTCTCTTGCAAAAAAATTTGGGTAAGAAGCTCACCAGGCTCCACTCGTTTCTTTCGAGGGTCGTCCCGTGCCTCCAGGGTTTCGATGGAGAGCGTCCGACCCGGTGTTGGAGTTGACGCCTTGGCCGATCGCTCCCCTTGGCCTGGTGTTTTAACCGGTTGCTTTGCCTTGTGGGTTGCTATGTAGCACCATTTTGCTACTGACTGGTCTCCACGAACTTCGCCCACTCCTTGGCTAGTTGGGAACAACATGAGCAAGTGGCTAGTCGAGACCACAGCTCGGAGGGCGTTCAAGGATAGCGTTGTAGGCCGAAGGCAGGCGGACCACTAGAAAATTCATCCTTACAGTACTTTCTCGGGGGGCGAGCCCGACCGTGACTAAGAGGCCGACCTCACCCTCCACTGGAACCGAATCCCCGGTAAATCCAACCAGCGGGGCGTTCATTCTCCAGAGCTGGGTCTCTGTCATCCCCATTTTTTGATAGGCGTAATAGTACAAAATATTTACCGAGCTTCCTTTATCTACTAAGACGTGCTTTACATCAAACTTACTTACAATCATAGAGATGACCACAGCGTCATCATGAGGGGTTTCAACCCTTTCCAAATCCTCGTCCGAAAACGAGATGGCTTCAGAAGTGCACGAACGTTTTGGGGGAACCCTTTCCTCGGCTAGCTCTCCGATCGAGGTTCCACCAATGGTGTTGATGGTGCCGGCGATGGGCCTGTTGGCATTCGGATCTTCGGGCTGCGCGGTATTTTCTGGTGGCCTCCTTTCCTCTCGCCGGTTCCGCACGAATCGGTTCAGCACTCCGCAGCGGATGAGCGCCTCAATCTCGTCCCGAAGCTGGAAGCGATCCTCCGTGTCATGATCATGGTCTCGGTGGAAGCGGCAGTACTTTCTTGGATTGCACCGAGCTCTAGGATCCCGCATCGGGGGCGGGGGCGGAAGTAATCTCGTCCCTCGATCTCCATGAGGATCTTTGTTCGGGAAGCATTGAGGGGGGTGTAATTCTCATACCTCCCCAAGGGCACTCGTGGCCGCGCTGGAGACCTTGGTCGAGGCAGGGACCTTGGTCGGCGCTGTCCCTGCTGTCGAGGTGGACTCCTTAGCCGGGGCAGGTTCTTGTTTCGGCGGGAAGACGGGCTTTTAGGACGACAGCGCTCCTTGCGGCTTCTCTTTTGCTTCTTGGAGGTCTGCTCGGTCGCACTCCGCCGGGAAGCAATGGTCTTTTCGGCCTTCGAGTATTTCCAAGCTCGGACCAGCATCTCGGAAAAATCAGCGGGGAAACTCTTCTCAACAGAGAAGAGAAACCTGTAGGACCGAGCTCCAGTCTTAAGCGCCAATATGGCTATCGACTGGTCGAGCTTGCAGACCTCCTAAGTAGCGGCGGTGAAGCGGTCAAGGTAATCTTTGAAATACTCCTCCTCCCTTTGCTTGACGTCGAGGAGGAAGTCCGAAGTCCGCCGCTGATGTCGACTGGCAGCAAAGTTGGCAGCGAACTGTCTGCCGAGCTACTCAAAGGAAGACACAGTACTGGGCTTCAGCCTAAAGAACCAGAGCCGAGCTGCTCCTCGAAGTGTAGCCGGAAAGGCCTTGCAGAGCATGGCCTCCGAGGATCCTTGCAGCGCCATGAGGGCTCGGTAACTCTCCAAATGGTCGAGGAGGTCGGTCATGCCGTTATAAGGCTCCACCTGGGGCATTTTGAACCTCGATGGGACCGGCTCATCCTTGATCTGGCGGAAAAAGGGAGACTTGGTGGTGAACTCAAAGTCTCCCTCGCATCTCTCCTTCTTGCTATGAAGCGCCTCAATCTGACGCTCAAGCTTCTCGACCTTCCTGTCGAGCTCTCCACTTTAGGGGATCGCCACGGTGGTTTGCTCTGGTGCAAGTCGTCCCGAGACTGAGTCGGCTTCTGATGGCTGGGGCCTGTCGCCTAGATCTCTCCCTGGCAGCCCTCTCCAGGAAGACGCTCGGGTTGAGCCTTGGCAACAGCATCGCTCTTCGGCCCTCGAAGAGCCGTGGAGGTTCTGGCCCTGGGCGGTTGCCCGTCTGGTGGAAGCGCCGGCGGGACCTGTTCCTGTAGGGGCGGCCGAGGCTCCATACGTTGCAGGCCCTGGACCATCGCGGCCAGGGCTTGAACTTGTTGCATCAGCATGCTAAACTATTCCGGCTGGACCTAGAGGGGCGGGTCCACCGGAGGTCTTATTGGTGAATTCTGGACAGTGTCCAGGACTTGGCGGAGGACGCTGGGAGGCGTTGGAGGCTCCTTTGCTTCTCAACTTCATGGCCACGACTCGGACTCTTCCTCTAGCGCCAACTGTTGCTGGAAATTGGACCCGCAGGTGATCTGTCGGCGGGCGGCGATCTGTCGGCGGGCGGCGATCTGTCGGCGGGCGGCGATCTGTCGGCGGGCGATCTGTCGGCGGGCGGCGATCTACCGTACGATTGAGCATTTCGCATGAATTAGTGCACGATCGTGTGAATTAATGCCTTTTCGTAGGAGATCAGACCGGAGCCAACGAATTGTCACAGTTGACGGGGCGCAGCCGAGCTGATTTGCCGTGGGGAAGTTAAGATCCGTAGATAATGGAAGTCATGCGCATTAATTGTTGAGTAAGCCGGAGGTCTGCACGAGCCATGCGTGATGATGGTTGAGTAGGCCAGAGATGTGCATTAATTGTGGGGTAAACCGGAGATCTGCAGAGGCCATGCACATTAATTGCTAGGGGCGGTGGCAGGGTATGGTCTCTGATCGGGCTACAGAAAGATGTGACTACGGCCGGCAGCTCGAATGCGTTCGAGTCGGGCGCTCTCAGGTCGGGCGCCTGGTTGGGCTCTCTCAGGTCGGGCGTCCTGAGGTCGGGCGCCTTCAGGTCGGACGCCCTTAGATCGGGCGCCTGGTTGGGCACGTGTTGATTGTGTATCGATACAGCTTGAAACGACTCATCTTTACCCCAATACAAATATATATATATATATATAATATAGAAATTATAGAATATTGGTATACTAAATATTAACGCTTGTCCTTAAGTATATTATATCATAGAATAAGTAATTATTGTCATTATATTACTAAAAATATAATATGAGAGACGCTTTTTTGATGAAATCATGAGAGAGATGTTGGTAGACAATTTAAATCCTGCCTTTTGAGCCCTGGTGCTTGAATTTTGCACTTTCGTGCTTTCACATTTCTCAACCATAGCTACAAATATATATATATATATATGTATGTATGTATGTATATACACACAGATGCATATATACATACATAAATCCATTTGTACATATCTATAGATATGAACATAGAAGGACAAACAGAAGAACACATTTATACAAATAACACTCATATACATATATAGATAACACACATATATCTACATATATACAAATAGAACAAGAGAGAGAGAGTTGGACTACATGCTTTACTTTAAATATTTAACAAAAGATTTAACGATTCCAAAATGAATGATGGATCATCCATATTGAAGATCTATGCTGTTAAAGATGCTCTACACTATAAAAACAGCCTAGTAAAATTCATGTATTTCAGTTGTCTCTCACCATGCATCAAGTACAAAAAATGAATCATATCAATTGAACGAAGTGTACTAAAATATATAATAAGGGCTCCTACATTGAGAATCCACTTCATTTATCATGCTCTACAGCTCTTAAAACATGATATGTTTAAACTCAATAGATTTTGATGATTAATATCATAGTAAACCTATCATGCTACCAAATACCGATCATATTTTGCACCCACTAGATGCATAGCTTAGAGACCACCCAAAATATATAAATTTTGATTTCTAGGCATTTTAGTTTGGATCAACTTCAACAATATGGAATTCAATTTGGATGGCCCATCATTAATTTTGAAGTGTTAAATCCTTTTGCAAAAGATTAACATAAAGTGCATAGTCTGGTTATATATAAATACAAATATATATAGATACATTATGTATTTATACAGGGGAAGAGAGAGAGAGAGAGAAAGACCAACACAGACATAGATGTACATACACATATACATATATATGGACATACATATGTGTGTGACAAAAATCTTAACAAGTGGATTGGAGCCCCAATATTATATTACTTAATCTAAGTCAAGGATCCATACAATTGAAGACGATCAACAACATTTAAATGCACATTCTGGAGGTCTTTATTACGCAATAAACGGATACCAAATCTACAGATTTAACAAAGACTTCTGCAAAAATAGCCTAGCTCACCCACGTGCCCGATATTTTGCAAGCTTAGGTTAGGAATTTCAGCTTGACAAACCAAATTGGCCCTAAAATTTTAGGTCTTGATTTATACTCAAGCCCAGCTTGCACTCACTGTTTCTTAGCCCAACCCACCCTAGCCCATTGTATATATTAATGTTTTATATATAACCAATTAATATATATCATATATACATGTCATAATTTAAAATTTATATATCATACTACATATTTTATTTAAAATCTTAAAACCATAAAAAAAATAGTGAGAAGAAAATGGGATCAACTCAAAATGGGAGAAATCGAGAAATCCCTAGACCTAAATTTCCTCCCCCCACATTCTACTTTAGCTTGTGCCACCCTCTCCCCTCATCCCCCACTCCTCAACAATAGCTGATGGCAGCCATCAACAGCAACTGCCAATTGAATATGCTCTCCTCGCTCCCTCTCCCTCCCACCCTTCACTCCTTCCCTCCCCTCGAGACCACTTGCTAAACAAGTGCTGCTTGCTAGCACCATCACCTCTATCAAACCCACCTGAACTACTGCCTTGATAAATTAGAATCACATTGTTGTTTCTTTCATGTGTAAGGGATTATAGGAAGGGGAAGGGTATTTGGGTAATGTAAGCAATGTGCATAAACCGTCAAGTATAACTATGAGCCACAATAAAAGAAGGCAAATGGAATAATCGGTTGAAGTATCTAGACCTAAGGGAGGAAATAAGAAAGCAAAAATACTTGTAGTGTCACTCTCTCCATAAACTATTTGCAATGGACAAAAAATTTGTCAGATAGAATTCCACCAATGTCAATGGAAACAGCAATGACTATAACCAAGGTCCGTCGTACCGGGTTCGGTAGACGTACCGGTCGCCAACCGGACCGGTAAAGTTCCGGTTCGTACAGGAACCGGGCGGTACGAACCGGCCAGCTCTTCTCCGCCGGAGCCGGGGAAGAAGAAGAGAAGGAGAGAGAGCACGGGAAAGAGAGAGAGAGGAGGCCTGTGGTCGCCATCGGAGAGCCGCGGAGGGACAGCGAAGCCCGGCAGAGGCCGGGGGAACCCGCGGGGGCGCAGCGGAGGCCGTGTCCCCTGTTTTGAAAGAAACAGGGGGCGCAGCGGAGGAGAGAAACAGGGGACGCGGCCCTGCAGGTTCCCTAGCCCCCTGTCGGGCTCCGCCGCCCATCCGACCGCCGCCGTGTTAGATATATGCCCTAGAAGCCAATATGGCTAACACATTATTAATTCTGTGACATAGTTTTGTACTTGACTTTATTATTGAATAATAAAAGGCATCTTTTTCATTCATATTTTTTATGTGTCTATGAATCGTCCATGTATAAGATGATGATGCATATTCTTAAGAGTTAAGAATTTGAGCAATGTATCATTGGTGATTAATTTCTAAATGCTCCTGATCGATGGATCATCACGAGGACGGTGATCGATCCGATAAGATCAGTGCACACATCGCTTTCCTTATGGATGGACGAGACTCGAGTTCACTGTGTGGGGACACTGAAGTGATAGTGCAGGTGCTTGTTATAGGACAAGGGTACTGAGCGTGACCAAGACAGAATAGAACTTATGGGGTCACACACATTAGAGGCATTAACCGATCAGATGGTTGAATTGGGATTATGAATCACGAGTAATCAATTCGATTGATAAATAGTTGAAGAAGGAACAATGGAATTTGATTAATTGGACTTAAACACGAATCCTACTTGGAGTAGGATTCCTAGAGTCCTAATCAGATTAGGACTGTGAGTCTTACTTGGAGTAGGATTCCTACAATCCTAATTGAATTAAGATTACGAATTCAAATTAGAATCCTACTTAGAGTAGGATTGCTAGAGTCCTAACTTGATTAGGACTTCGAATTCAAATTAGAGTCCTAATTGGATTAGGACTAAAATTAAATAAGTCCTAATTGGATTAGGATTTCTTAAGTCATAATTAATTATTAATCTAATGAATCAAGATGACTTCTAATTGGATTAGTATTGAAGAGTTCAATTGAGTCATGATTCATTCAAGTTCTAATTGGATTAGGACTTGCATAAAATCCAAATTGGTTCACACTTGGGTTAAGGCCTAATTGGATTAGGACTTAGCCATAATAAGGGATCATAATCCTCCCTAGAGGAGGACTAGGGCTAACCAAGAGGGAGGGGCGTACGCCCCTCCTCTCTTGCTTCCCTGGTGCGGCAAAAAAGAGGGGTCAGCGCCCCTCTTGGAAATTTATCAAGGAGCTCTTAAAAGTTAGGAGTTCCACATGCTTTTTGAGGGACCATGGGGTGGCACCCTAGGGCATTCAAGCCCTCTCCTCCTTCCTGTCGTGGCCCCCTTCCTCCTCTTGGTCTTCAGCCGCAAGAAAGGAAGAAAAGAAGAAGGTCTTGGCGGCATCCTCCTCCTCCCTTCCTTCTTCCAACGCAGGGAAAGGAAAAAGGCTGCATCTAGCCTTTGATTCTTCTTCAAGATCCCTCCTTCCTCCTCCCAAGCACAATCAAGGGTTGATTCAAAGGGAGGACATCAGCCATTAAAAGTTGTCTCTGCAAAGGAGCTAGCACCTCGGGGAGACAAAGAAGCTTTGATCGGTTCTCTGCTTCGTTGGATACCCGTAGAGGCCGGACACGTGTGCGGCTTCAAGCGAACCTTCATCCTAAACCACAAACTTCAGTTTGCGGTGATCATCTACCTGCACAAGGTGAAGATCTGATCTTCCTAATATTTTTAAAAGTTTTTAATCCTAATCCATCTACAAACAGTTTTGAAATACATTCATGAGATGAACGTCGATCCCACGCATGCCCCTTCCGCTGCAATCTGATTTTTTATAAAATTTCTGCGATATGGGCGGGTTCCCAACAGTGGTATCAGAGCCTAGGCTACGTAGATTACGATTAGGATTAAAAGGATTAAGGCATATTAAATCTGAAAATTAAATGATTATGCTTGCTGATTTTTCAGCATGCAGAATTTTCAGGTTGCTATTTTTTCTGCATGCTGAATTTGATATGCATAGATTAATGATTCTATTATGTTGTTAATATGATTACAATTATTTAGAATCATGCCTTGCATGATCAGCAACTCATGAGATGAGGTAATCAATTAAGTTTCAGATCTGTAAATTATATTTATGCATGTGATGCGTATGGTGATGATCATGGATGACCCTTTGTGAATGTGCTGAAATGTTCTGCGATGTTCTGTGATGTTATATGATGACATGTAAATCAGTTTTTCAAATGCCTGCGAGCATCTTAAATTCATGTATTAGAGATCTGCGTGTCTCATAAAAAAGGGGTTGTAATTATTCTTTTATTTTTAAATTTTATCTGGGATGTAATATGTGATGTATGTGGTACGTCGATGGTTGATCGATGCACGCCTCCTACAAGCAAGCCTTGCACGGATCGAGATCAAAGGTTGATTGAAGATGGATCAAGAAGTTGATCACAATTGGACCTAAGGGATCAAGATCGAGTCAAGAGTTGAAGACGATCTAACCAATTGACGTGCATGTG
>JAOXJJ010000978.1:104606-114721 GCA_025769935.1 Phoenix roebelenii
TTAAAATAATTATTAAATTATTGGAGGATTAATTAGCAATTAGATTGCTAATGAACTCAATTTGATTGAGTAATTGGACTTAGGTTGAGCCAATTTTGGCTGCATCAGGGTTTGATCTAATTGGATTGGGTTCGACCCAAGTAGATTGAGCTTAACCCAATTGATGGAACTTGACCCAATTGGATTGGGCTTGATCCAAATCAATTAGAAAATCTTATTTGATGAGGATTATGAGTCTAAATTAGAATTGGATAAGGAGAAAGAATTCCTAAATTTTAGGAACCCATCATTATCTTCTTGGAGAAGAATGACACCTTGATTTATCCCCAATATTTTTCATGCCTATCCTCTTTATTTTTGGCTAAAAATTGGCGTAAGAAGAGAGGAGGCGTGGGGCTATATTTTCTACCTCAAATCTTTCTAAAAAGATTTAGATGAATTTCCTAATTTGTAGGGATTGCATGGCGCCTGAAATAGGGTGGTCTGCGGCTGAACTTTGGATGCATGAATACCTATGTTTTAGAGATCCAAAATGTACAAAATTTGGATATGTTTATCTTCTCTTAGCTTCCAAACCACCAAATTTTTTTGGAGATTTTATCAGCTAAATTAATTGGCCAAGTTAGGTGTGAGGCGTGGAGGGTGTTTTGGCTATAAAAGACCCCCATGCCTTGGGTTCAATATATACAATATTTAAAGATTTCAAAAATTATAAATTTTTTTTTGAGGGCCACCTTCCCTTCTTCTCCTTCATCATCACGTCCATCCTCCATCTTCTTAAAAAAAAATCAAAGATTGAGTGTTTAGAAGGTGAAAGTTTCAGCCACTGCAGTATTCCTGCGCGAGCTAGCACTCCCACGAAAAATGATCTCCTAGGGCTTCGTGTGTACTTCTCGTAGAGGTCGTTCATGTGCGTGGCTGCAAAGTCAAGGATCAGATTCATGAGTTTCTTCCATCATAAAAGATATTAATTCTATATTAATTTTTTATTTTGGAGTCAGGGTCTAGGTTTGATTCCCCGAGGTTTTACCCTCCTTTGGGTTTCCTCACGGAGTTATCTCCAAAATCCATTCGATGGATATTCGGAGATTAATCGAAATAGAGTATTTACCTTTCAGATCTGATAGTTAATCATGCATAAAGTTTTAACATAATTGTTTAAACAATTCTGGTATAATCCTATGTGTTCTTACAATGCTGACTTTTAGATTTGATTTTGTAAGTATGCACGAATTAAATTGGTTGATTCTATTTTTGCGCTACATTTTTGAAACTTAAAAAGAACTACGTATGGCTTGATCCTCCTTGTGAAGGGGTACGTAGGCAACCCGATCAGATTCAGCCATGGTTTTAAAAAAAAAATCAGCATTCTTAACACCGAAAAATCTAGGATTCACTTTCACAAATATCTCCATGATTTTTTTGTAAAAATGAAGGGGATTCAACAACAACATTTGAGGGGGATGGCCTAACAATCAATTTACCTTGAGAATAGGTAGAGCATGGATAATCACTTGGTAAAAGAATCTTCTGGTTCTTTAAAGGATGCTCAAATGAATTCTCCATAATTCTCCTCATCATTATAGAACCTGGATGTCCAAGGCGTTCATGCCAAATCATAAAGACCTTTGGATCAGTGCACTTTTGGTGCATCACAACATTTGATTCAATCATTCTCATCGGTGTATAATACAACCCAGATGAGACAGCAGGCAACTTTTCTAAAATGAGTTTTTGGCCCGAACTCATTTGAGTAATAAAAAGCAGCTTTTTGTTGCCTTCGTCGATGGTTTCAATATGATAACCATTACGACGTATATTTTTAAAACTCAATAAATTTCTTCAAAACTTTAAAGAAAATAGAGCATCGTCAATGCAAAATGTTGTGCCTTTTAGCAATATGATATATGCTCTTTCAGAACCTTAAATTAAATTCGATGAACCCAATATGGTATTGACATTGGCATTGCAAAATTTCAAGCATTGAAAATACTTCTTATTTGTAAGAATTGTCTGAGTTGTAGCGATATCTACCAGACAAACATCATCACCATTCAATTCATCAGTAGGACCCATGCCTCTACAAACATGCAAAACATATGTAAAACTTTATTACTTAAAACATAACATAAAGTCTTACAACATGATAAAAAAAGATGCACTAACTAAAAAGAACACTTCCATCACCAATCAAATGGTCTATTCTACGATTAGGATCCTCAAAGAAATCAGAAACATCAAGATGAGTAATATCAACCCCATCAGAGTTTTCGAAATGTGTTAATGGTTCAGCAAAATTTATTTCAATTCTTTTTTCTTTTTCTTTCAAAAAGGCTTGGTAGTGGTCTGCCAAATGCTTAAGTGTACGATAGGTGCACGATCAATGTCCGTCCATACCCCATCTATAACACACATCTTTGGATTTCTTTTTACTCTAGGTGCTTTCTCTCTTATCTGAGTTATTCCACTTCTGGTGGTTCCACTTATGGTGGTACAATGCATCCTGCTTGTTATTTCTTCTTTTGGTGGTTTCACTTATGGTGCCACCATAATAGTTCTTTCTACCATGTCCTCTTCCACGTCCACGATTCTTCTGGAATGATGTTTTTCATTCGCTTTAGGAAATGATGTACCATTCGCTTTAGGGAATAGTGTGGAGCTAGTGGGACGAGACTGGGAATTTTTTTAACAAATGCTCATTATTTCGCTCAGCCATTAGAAGACAAGATATAAGTTTAGAATACTTCGTGAACTTCCATTTTCGATATTGCTGCTGCAGGAGCACATTCGAGGCATGAAAAGTAGTAAATGACTTCTCTAACATATTCTCATCGGTGACTTTCTCACCACATAATTTCAAAATTGAGCTGATTTTAAAGAGTGCAGAATTATATTCACTAACACTCTTGAAATCTTACAACCTCAAGTGCATCCAATTATATCGAGCTTTTGGGAGGATTACGCACTTTTAGTGCTCATATCTCTATTTTAAACTATTGATCAATTGTGTTTGATCTCCTATTTGATTTTGATGAGCCCGAAATACATGAGAATATTCCTAATTGTACTAATAAATTTAAGTGAGTGTTTCAAAAGAAAATATATAAAAACTTAAGAAGAACTTATTAGGAAAAGGTTCAAAGGAATTAAGATGAGTTAAACACTTAGAATGAACCTTAGTTGCAATTGGACAGTCCACGAGACGTCCCTCACTGTGGACGAGATGTCTCTGGCACTTAGAAAATAGACTGACACATCCTTAAGTCGACTTATGACTTCCGTAGTAAGACAGAAGACTGTCTCAAATGTGCCAGTGCGCGAGACGTTTCCAGCTGAGTGCGAGCCGTCTCCTACAGTGAAAAACAGAACAACACTTTTCTCCGAGCAGAACGCGAGCCGACTCCCAACATATGCGAGCTGTGTCCTTCAGAGAAAAGACAGAAGAATGGTTTTTGCAAGCAGTGCGCGAGTTGACTCTAGACTGTTGCAAGCCTGCAAGCCGTCTCCCGCAGAAAGATAGAAACTCATTTTCAACGAAGTTGAGGATGATAATGTTATTTTGATGATTAACACAACTATTAAGGCCATATCAAATTAGAAATGCAAATTAACTCGATACATCATTAATAAATGACACACCCTCGATACGTTCACGATACATTAGGAATATATGGTCAAAACCACTCTCAAGAATTGATAACGAGATAAAATTTGTAATAGAGAATGGTAGAAAGCTTAAGAATTCATTTTGGCAAAGTTTCACGTTAAAAATACCTAAAAGGGTAATTCGGTAATTTATACTATTAAAGGTATTAAACTCTACTGTGCCATGCATTATAATTTACTTGGAATATGTTTTATTAATCCTATGTGCAAGTCTAACCCTAAGATGCAGAGAATCATGATTAGAGTCGACCCCAAGAAGTTTGGAGCCGATCCTGGCACATTTGGCACACATTGGCCCGAAGTGGCACACTCGACACGAAGCGTAACATCAACTCAAATGCACTTGGGACAGAGTTGGAGTCGACCCAGGAGGAGTGGAGTCGACCCCGAAACATTTAGAGAGATTTGGAGCTCAAATGGCACACGTTGGCATCAAGTGGCACAAGGTTGGGTCGACCCTAAAGAAAGTGGAGCTGACCCCAACAAGACAAGGAAGAAACTACATTCCCTGAAAACACTGTAGCGGAGTTGACCCCAGAAATAGTGGAGCTGATCCTAGTTTGGAACGCAGAAAACATGCTTTCTGGATTTTCTGAGAGGGCTGACCCCACTATAGCAGGGGCCGACCCCACTGTAGCAGGGGCCGACCCCAGAAAAGCTTGAGCCGACCCTAGCCTGATGAACAGTAACTCGTGTCGACCCCAGATTTACTCGGATCGACCCCAGCATGATGGACAACGTAACGGCTAATTTTTGCAAAGCTCCAATGGCTCTATTTTTATATCTAAAGGCTAGAACCTTGTTCCCACGCCACTAAGAGGTATAAAGACAAGTGGGGAACAATGGGAGAAGTCAAAGAGTAGATAGGGAAGTGATTTCAAAGTGGTTTTCAAGAGAAATCTTTTAAAGAGCTTAGAAGGGCCAATCAAAGCAAAAGAGAGTGAAGGAGTGCATTCTAGTGAATTCCAAGCTTCCTCTACATCTACGTGGTGCATCAGTGATCTTCAACTTCGTGCAAAATCAGAAGAGGATCAAGTAAAGGAGAAGCCAAGTTTTTCCAACATCGATTTGAGTTTGAGGGCTTCCTTCCTTTACCCTTTTGTTTATCATTGTTAAATTTGCTTTCTTAGAAGCTTTTAACTATTCTTTACATTTCATATCTTGTAAACTTGATTCAATCAGGGGATCAAATCAAGGGGCTTTGATTTGGTTGGTGAGCCAAGGTAAAACTAACTAGGTTGTTTGTGAGCCTAAAAAACAAACATTGTAGGTTATTAGTGAGCCCGTAAAACCAACAGTGTAGGTTGTTGGTAAGCCTGCAAAATCAACGGTAAGGTTACTGGTGAACCCGTAAAACCAATTGTAGGATTTTTGGATTGTGAGCCCGGCAAAAAAATCCAACTGTAATCCGAGGGATTATAGTGAATTCCTAAGGGGTTGCTTGGGGAGTGGATATAGATGCTTGGGGTGCACCGAACCACTATACTTGTTTGTGTTTGTAATGCTTTGCTTTTCTTTTATACTTGCTTGTATAGTAGCTCTAGCTTCATTTCCTATTGTCTTACTTGTGTCTGACTAAAGCTATTTGCATTCGCTTCCACTGCATTCACACCTATCACATAGGTTGAATTAATTAAATAACTATAAGTTTATTTTGGGATCAATATTTTTAGAAAATCCAATTCACCTCCCCTCTTGTATTATCACCTTGGGCAACTGAGGTAGTGCGCGAGTCGACTCCAGACTGTTGCGAGCCGTCTCCCACAGATGAAAGCAAAAACCCGATTTAAATGAGGTAGAGCGCGAGTCGACTCTTGAAATACGCGAGCCATCTCTAGTAGGATGAACAAAAACTCATTTCTGAAGAGCTCAATCTCGAGTCAACTCCAGACAGACTCAAGACGTCTCCAACATGAGACGAGCCGACTCACAGAAAGGCCGAGACGTCTCCAAATCTGCTGGCACTCCAACGGCTAGTTTGTCAGAAATCCAAGAGTGGTAAAATGGCTAGATTTCAGTATCTAACGGCTATTTCTCTAGAAGAAGGCTATATGAAGGTATGTTTTACAGTTTTTCAACAACTATTCAAAGTATTCAAGGGATCTAAAAGAACATTCAATACATATACCTAATTAAAAGCATTCAAGGGCCATTGAAAGAAAAGAGAGAGAGAAGAAAAGCAAGTGGTTGAATTCAAAACTTCCTCTCCAATCAAAGTTGCCTCAGTGATCCTCAGCTTCATGTCAAATCAGAAGAGGGCCAAGTAAAGGAGAAGCAAAAGTTCTTCCAGCAACATCTTTGCTTAGAGACTCTCTTCCTTTACTCTTTTATTTAAATTGGTATATCTGCTTGTATAAAGAACTTTGTAATTGTTCTAAAACAATCCTTCTTATCTTGTAACTTGATTCAATCAGGAGATTGAATCAAGGGGTTAAGGCTGTCCAAGCTCGTGAATTGGACTGTATTCAACCAAGGTTGGTTAAGGTTTGGTTTTAAGTTGGTGATCTAGAAAAAACCAACTGGGTTCGTTGTGATCCCAGTAAAACAACGAGTTGGGTTGCGAACTCGCAAAACAACGAGTTGGGTTGCGAACTCGCAAAACAACTGGGTTGTAATCTGAGAATTATAGTCAATTTCCAAGTGAGCTTGGGGAGTGGACATAGGAGTAAGAGTTAGCTCCAAACCACTATAAAACCTTATGTGTTTGTGTTGTGCTTTATTTGTCCTCCATTCTTTACTACATTTTTATTATTGCTTTAGCTTAAAATCAAGATACCTTTCACTAAGTAAAATTTGAATAGCATAATTTTTAAAGACCCAATTCACCCCCCTCTCTCTTGGGTTGTCTTCTGAGCAACATAAACTATTCCACAAAATGAGGAGATCTTTTACCGTTAGATGCTCAGTTTTCAATTTCTCATGAAGATAGTGGCGAAGGAAAACTATTGCTTTGGCACGGTCCTGCAGGAAGGCTTGATTTTCTTCTTTTATAGTATTTTCAAGGTTCATCGCATCAAGATGGATCTCAGCATCAAGGATCCAAGATAAGTAATTCTTGCCAGAAATATCAAGAGCAACGAATTCAAGTTTGGTAAAATTCGACATTCTCTACAAACAAGAATCATAAGATTAAGAATTTGTATCATGTAATTTTATATAAACAATAATATTGTTCTACACTTTCTTCAAGAATAAAAGCATGATACAAATTGCAAGTGAACAATATGACCATTCTATACCAATCATGAAAAGTACAACTTAGATATTGAGAATACTAATTTGAGAAAGCAACTTATAGATTGGAGAACGGCACAGAAAATATTTTTCTTATGAAAAGAACACCATGTACTTCCACAATTAGTAGAGTCTTCGTGCTGATAACATGTTATAAAATAAAAGGTAAAGAGGTTGGAGATAAAAAAATAAATAAGACACAGAAATTGTAAAAAATTAGTTCTTCAGGAACTAATAATATTTCTCATTTCTTTCTTATGTCTTTTTTTCTCTTTTCACTTGTGTACATTTCATCCTCCTTAAGGTACCCTTTTATAGGCCAAGGGTGATAATGAGGAGGTATGATAGTCATAATGATAAAACACCCAAAAGATAAGAGAAGGTGAAAAAGTGGATGAATGCAAACATCTCCAAGGGATAAGGGGTACATCTAGAAGTTACAAAAGGTGAAAAATCCAAAAGGTGGAGAAACTCAAGAGATGAAAGTTAAATGGTCATCCACCTAAATATGATGGATTCATAACAGATCTTTTTTTTTTTCTTTTCTTTCTTTTTCTTTGCTTCTTTTTTTTTTCTTCTTGCAAAATAGAGCAGGAAGGGGTGCGCTGGCCCGCTGATGGTGACTGGGGGTGGTTCATGACCAGAACGTCGATGACAGGCGACATTGATGACGGTGAGCATGATGACAAGTGGCTGGCAGAGGAAGAGAAAAGAAATAAAAATAGAGGGGTCGAGCTGACTTTTAGGAAGAGATAGATAGAGAATGGAGACCGAGGAATATGGTAATAGCAACGACCATTCACGGCCAGTAAGTTGAAGGCCGATGACTGTAACATTGGCGGCCACGACGTTGTTCAAAGAGAAGGAAAAGCAAAGAATCGAACAGGGGAAGAGCCATGGAAGATCTAATCCATGAGAGAATCCGATATTTTCTCACCAAAATCAGGTCAATCAAATCTCCTCTTTGATAGAAAAGATGGAGAGAGGAATTTCGAAAGAATAGACGTGGAGCTTACCTCATCTCTAAAGAGATTGAGTGGCAGCCACAATGAACTTTGAATAGCTGGTAGGAGATGGTAGCTAAACTCTTGAGATTAAACCAAAAACCAAGACAGAAAGAGAGAGAAGCTCGAGATGCCTCTCTAGGGGTGGTGGGGTTCTTATATAGTTGGTGGAAGCTGGCTTTCCTAGCCCCCATCAGAAATCGGAGAGGAGCAGACCGCCTCCTCCCCATACTAAAATATGGGTCTTCACCCCGATTTGGGCTATACAAGGCCCATTTCAAACTAGTCCATGGGCCAACTCCAGGTTGCACCCCAAATAAAACACCAGGCCTTTCAAGTGGACTATGCCCGGTTCACTTTTGGCCAGGGTCCAACAATAAGAGTACTCGACTGTGAATTATATTATTTCATATATAATGAAATTCAAGAACTTCTAGTCATTTTACTATATGATGCAAAGGTGTTCAAATGCTATTTATTGGTTGAGAAACATTATAGAATGAAAGCAGAATCCTAATAGAATTCATGGAAGAGTTTGAAGTTTGGTTTAAGAGGCCTTTTATCACGTATAGAAGTTAATGTAGAGTTATGTATTTCATTTTGGTGTTTGTGCTAGAACTCATAACAAGAGATAAATAAAAATAAAATAAGATTGGCTGTAAATGGACAAGTATATAAGTTTCATATTAAAGATATCTTATTAGATAACCAAAATTTGTTTTATTAGGTTCAAAAGTCAAGAATTAAAATTATTATATATAGTTGTTTGCTATGGAGCCTCTCCTGGAACAGGCATGCCAAAGAATTTGTTGACACAAGTTAGGTGGCAGGCATATGATGTATGCACCAATATGTTACCGATATCGGATCAATTGAAAAGATGGTGATTGAAGAGAGGATAGAGAGCAGTGTGGGTTTAGGTACCTTAAACTTTAGGAACTTTTACAACCATCATACCATCAGTTAAAGAAGATGGATCTAGATAGGAATAGGGATATATTATTGAGTTACTATAGTAGAGATTTTAAGTTACAACTACTCTTAAGGTAAAAACTACTAGTAAATTGAGAACTAAGATGAGATAAAATACATTGATCTGGATTGTCTAAGGATCTTTTACAGCTCTGGTGGTTGCCACCACCTCTAGCCAATACTTTTAGTAGTTTAGATAACTAACTGATGCCAGTTATCCTTCACTATGTACGGTCATCATCATAGTCGCTCTGCACCATCCGTCAAACCGACAATCATATTTTTTTAGCCTCGGTCGATTTTTAACTTTTACATTGCCATCTTTCTTTACTCCAGCCTACAATATGGTCTTCTGCATTTTAGGAATAACTTGGAAACTGATTCAATTATCTTAGCCTACACTTGCCGGTTATTTGACTTCATACATCTTGTATTGTAATTGATTTGTCGGTTCACTCATTAGCATCATGGCCGAATTTTACCTCTTTGATCTATACTAATGCAGGTAAAAATTCTTATGGCAGGATCCTGTCCAACTCAGCAAGGATCATATGATTTTTATTTATGTTTACTTCATCTAATATTATCCACTTGGTGCTTACTTATGGCCTATATTGTATAAGATATTAGTACGTTGCTCCATTATTATCACGCAAAATGCACACCGCTAATCTAATTGAACATTTAGATCTGGTAAGATAGGATGAACTGGCACCATTTTTGTAATAAATTATGCATTCAAGTAATTTTTTTTTGATTTTTTGATCCCATATAACCCATAGACACCTACGGTATGGCCTATGGGTTGGTGTAGGATCCATTAAAATTTAACCCATATCTTGACGCATATAAAATTATGTAAATTTTAAGAGACCCAAATCTAGACCTAAAAAATTTGATGGGTCTCTTTTGGACCAATATCCAGCTTGTAAACCCATGCATTCGGATCAGAATTGTGTTTTTTTTTAAAATAAAAATATAGAAATTAAAGTAGAAAATAATGTTTATATATATTTTTAAAAAAATATTTTTAAACAAAAATGGAAGTGAGAAACATTCACATTTTTTTAAAGTGGGTTTAACTGGATGGGAAAGCCCAATTTGTGCCTCCTGACTGCCCTCTCCTTCCCCTTCGCTCCCTAATCCACATTCCGCCGTGACCCTGTGGAGTGATTGATAATATCCCAATTGGATTTTGATGAGACCAAAGCATTTGAATATATTTTATGTCATACTAAT
>JAOXJJ010000978.1:121542-147660 GCA_025769935.1 Phoenix roebelenii
TGATCAGATTAGAATCAAACTGTTGCTAAGTTTAAATTCCACTGTGAATCTGTTCAACTTAGCTTAATTAATTGAAAGGTTTAGAAGTAATTGAAAAGTTTTAAAAGACCCAATTCACCCCCCCTCTTGGGTTGTATCTACTGGGCAACATTTATTTTAATCAATAATTTCATATATTTTGGTATACATTATGAATTATATTTCTTGCTATATTATGAATGATGTTTCTTGTTTTTATCTTATGCAGAACTGTATTGGAGCTATAGATGGGACACTTATTGCTGCTTATGTCCCAGTGAATGAGCAAATTCCGCATCGTGGGAAGAGGATAGATCTAACACACAATATTATGGCTGCTTGTGCATTCAACATGTGCCTTACATATATACTAATTGGTTGGGAAGGAACTGCAAATGAGTCAAGAATGTTCCTAAAGTGCCTAACAAACCCAGAATGCAAATTTCCTTTACCCCTTGAAGGTAATTTGATATCATGATATCTTACTTTCCTTTAATTATATAATGTTGTAACAAAGTGATATATATGTTCTTGATGTTGGGAAATACTATCTCGTCGGTTCGGGGTACCCCAATATGGCAGATTTTTATCACCAAATCATGGAGAGAGATATTATCTAACTATAGAGTAGGATGGAATCCTGCCAAAATGGAGGAACTATTTAACTACATGCACTCATCCTTGCATGGTATTATCGAGCATTGCTTTGGATTAATACAATCTCCATTCCCAATTTTTAAACATATGCCTCTTTATAAACTACACGCAAAGGTATCAAAGCATTCTACGAAGGATTGTTTGTTCGAGGAATATGAGTGGGAGATTATTATAGTCCATGATGATGTACAACCTTAAGAAGACAGCACATTCACAAGAGAGTCCAAGTAAATGCCTCATAAAGTCAAAAACTTTAGATGAATCAATTTTGAGATGACATAGTAAATAGTATATGACAAAGAGAATAGAACAAATTAGATGTTATTTGATGTTTCATTTGGTCTGATATTGTTATACACACACTAGTTATATTTTTAAAATAGTTTTAGTAGTCGTGGAGTTTTGAATTTAGACTTGTTAAGCATTATGTCTATTACTCATTGTAAGTCTTATGGTAGATATTGCATCCTTGCTTTGAAATTTTACTTTGGCTTTCATTGGACAATTTTTTTTCCTTGTCGTTAGAGAAAAAAATAATGACTACTAAATATATTTCTGTTGTCAAAATCTGAAAAAAAAAGGTAAAAATAGTTTTTTTGTTTCTAGTTTTTTTTAGAAAAAAGTGGCAGCGATGCCAACACAGCTTTACCAAACAATTTTGTTTCTGTTGTCAGGCAAAATAATAGCAACCATCAAATATATTTTTATTGTCAGAAATTTGAAAAAAAAAAGTGGAAACAAATTTCTTATTTCTAATTTTAGGCTTCCTTAGGGGCTTGATTGGGTATAGGCCTACAGGATTGTCGGCATGTTGCCAGCATCTATTACTAAATTACAATAAAAAATCAATATAGTAAAATAACAATTAAATAATTATTATTTTTAGATAACCATTATGTATAATATGATAGGGCCTCCAAAACCACAGCAGAAGTTGCAGTGTGAAACGGTTGGTAGATTTCATTGTGCTGTATACGTTACATCAGGATTGTCCATTGGCTTTCTCCTTTTCTTTCTCCAAAGCTCAATCAAATTCTTGTTCAATCGTATATCGTAACCTCCCATCAAATACCTTCTCTTTTAATTTAGTGACATGCATATCCCATCCCTGCATTTTGTTATAGATGTAATTAAATACCTTCTCTCTCTTTTGTTTTTTTTTTTTTTTAAGTAAGTCGGCCTCTCACTATACAAAACCGTGAGATGGCTCATAACAGATATGGTACAAAACAACACGATCTAATATCAGTGGCACATGATCGAAATTTAATATTATTATATTAGATTTGACATGCGGCGGATGGAGAGCAAAATTATTTGGACATTGATAACGGATTGGATAGACGACAATTTCCTGCTTTACCTTTTGAGAAACACTGGCATTCTTACGAGGGGTGCGATGCGGTAGTCGAGGCAGGCGGCGAGGGCAGCGCAGTTAGAGTCAGTCAGGAAGGGGGAAAAAATGGAGAGAGAGGAATTGAAGGTGACAGAATGGAGGCGAGCGATGAGGGCTTGTGGGGGGAGGGAAGGCGGATGGGAGAGAAATTTTGGAAGGGAAGAAGAAGAGAATGAGGGCAGAGGTGGACTTCATCGTGAGAAGCATCAGCATTTTGGGTTGACAAACAATACTTCTGAGGCGCGCAAAATTAAATATGTTGTATAGGTGGCGAACGAAAAACTCTGTGAATATAGAGCCTCCATCTTAATATCTCTCTCTATACATACATAATTTGATTAGATATCTTAATATATTTTATTTTATATGTACTTAATAAATTTATAATTTACTAAAGTATTTACTATTTATTTATTTATTTATGGTAAAGCTGAGTGCCGCCTTATGGATTGGGCCACCTTTATTTATTTATTTATTTATTGATACTATAGATGAACCCGATCACTTTAAGATTTTGTGTGACAAACTAATAATCAAATTTCAATTTGTACTACTGCTGAATTGTTGCATCCTGAATTGCGCTCCTGCAATTATATAACGTAATAGTTGTAACATTTTCTCAATTGCTCACTTCTCAACAATACATCAGCAACTGATGTACTAATTAATAGTGTGGAGTACACATCGTTACGTTGCTAAATCAGTTTTTCAAACGGTTTAGATAATGAGTTCACCTCCAATGGGTGGAACTAGATTTTTACTCTTAATTTAATTGAAGCTAACACAAATGTCCTATATTTTAGAAATCCACATTTTTTTATTTGATATCTGTTGCCGCCGAATCTAGGTTGAGGTCAGAGAGCAGAGCAGCTCGTATGATCCTAAGGTCGGCTGGAGATGAGTTGAGCAGGCTGGCCGAGGTACGGATGATGGATCTCCTTCGAAAATGGTCTGCAGAAAAGTTTGCTTGTTGGAGATTTTTCGGTGGGGACCCTTCGATGCCTAAGTCAGAATGACGAGGCAATAATGTAGAATGAAGAAAATTTCACCAGAGTGTGGTCTATGTGAGTGATATAGCGTGCGCACCTGAAGTCCCCCATGTTGCTCTTTTATATAGGAGAGCTAATTTCGTCGTTACTTGGTTCGATGTGGCGTGCAATGATGGCCAGATAATAGCCAGTAGTACGGATAAGGCGTAGGTGCTTGTTATCTGCATGGGTGACGAGCAACGCAGGTGGGTCGTAGGCCATGATGCTGCCACGACTTCAGGATACCAGAGCTGCGATTGTTGGGATTGTCATTTCTTATTGACACATGCTGATTGTTCTCTTCGGTTAATGGCTCCTCGGCTGATTGGCTCTTTGGTCGGGGCAGAGGCAGCTCACTTCGCTTGGTAGCTGCTCGGCTGGGGCGAGGATGTTCTCCTCGACTTATGTCTAGGGTAAAAAGGGTAGGTCTAGCCTGAGGTCAAGATATTCAATATTTTTCTCAACACTTGCCCCTCACTTTCGAGGCCGAACTGCAACGCAGTTCCGGCGACAGAAGATAATTTGTCATTTTGATCGAGAATGAGACTTTCGTTGCGGGCAATAAATGTATTGATCTATCTTCTCGAAGCATTGTTGTATCCGAGTTATTTCGAGGCATCATCATTGTGGGGTTCTCTTCGAGGCGTCATGTAGCAATCCTGGTGAATTGCCGCACTGTCCCCCAAGCTGCATTGTAGCAAACTTTTGAGGAGGGCTCTTGGGTTGTCGCGAGCCTCTCTTGCGCCGAGATACGACACTCCTTGGCTCTCTTCGCTCCTCGCGTCTCTTCTTTCCTCCATAGGGGATTTTTCCGCTAGCCGACTCGTGATGGGAGGTTATGGCTTTCTCCGTGTTGGCGTACTTATTGGTTTGCATGAGCATTTTGGTGAAGTCAATTGGGAAGCATATTTTCAGGGAGAAGAGGAAGCTTGATGGTTGTAGGGCACTCTTCATCGCTGACATCATGACCTATTGATCTAGGTCGCAGACCTCCAGGATCGTTGCATTGAAGCGGCTAACATAGTCCTCGAGGGACTCTTTCTTCTTTTGTTTGATATCAAGTAGTGCATCGGAGCTGCGACGTCGTCTTCAGCTATAGATGCAGTGGGTCATGAAGAGGCGGACGAGATGCTCAAAGGAGTGAACGGAATTGGGCCGAAGCCTTACAAAGCATGGCGTTGGTAGCTCTATGTAGCATAATGAGAGCCTTGAAGCTCTCAAGGTGGTCTAGGGGATCCGAGGTACCGTCATACGACTACTTGGGGTATCTTGAACCAAGATGGAATTGGTTCCTCTATGATCCGCTAGGTAAAGGGAGCTTTCGAGAAGTCGAGGTCATTGTTCACCTTCGGAGCTCGTATTGAATCTGTCGGCCCATTTTCTTGATTCTTTGATCGAGGTCGGCATCCCGATGGGATAGAGGCTCCATGCAGTGAGGAGGCGATAGGGTTAGAGCGGAGTCCTTGCCGGAAAGGGGGCTTGGAGAACGCCGTTTTTTCTTCTGACTAGGATTGATCCATTGGGTGCATCGACTCTGGGGGTGCTGCTTCGAATCCTGGCCTCAGGAGCGGCGGCTGACCAGGCGCATTCTACGTGCTGGTGACCAAGGGTGGTGGCTAGGCTAGCCAGATTCCGGTCGAGCCGGCTCCAATCGTGCCAGCTCTAGTTGTGCTACTATTCGTTGCAAGTTTTGGACCACCGAGGTCAGCGCTTGCACCTGTTGAGTGCGCAGGTTGAACTGCCCATTGTCTACAGGCGTGATAGATTGTTCCGACAGAGCAGGTTCTAAGCTCTGCAACAATCCTTGGAAGGTTGGAGTATGGCATTACGAAACACGTGATGTGTCGCGAGTGCCTCGTGACTTCATGCTAGTTGTCATTCCCTTCGATGGATGTTGATGTTGTTGGGGGATGGAGCCCTTCCTCTAGCATTGATCTGTTGACCATTGAATTTGTGCTCAGCTTGGAGAGTAGCTCAGATGACTTGAGGTTGGTTAGAGTTGAGCTAAGCAAGCTGGCCGAGGTGCGAGGGATGGATCTCTTCCATATATGGCTTGCAAAAAAATCTGCTTGCCGGAGAGTTTCCAGCGAGGGATCCTACGATACCTAAGTCAGAATGACATGGCAATAACATAGAAGGAAGAGGATTTCAGCATAGTGTGGTTTTTGTGAGTAATAGGGCGTGCGTATCTAAAGTCTCTAGGCCTGTCCCTTTATATAGGAGAGCCAAGTTTGTCATTACTTGGTCTGATGTAGCATGCAATGATTGCTAGGTAACGACTGGTAGTATGAACGAGGTGTGGATTTCAGTTCGTGTGGGTATTGGGCAGTGCTGATGGGGCATAGGTCGTGGCACTGCCATGACTATATGCTACTAGAGTTGTCAATTATCGGAACTATCAGTCTTTGTTGATGAGTGCCGATTGTTCTCTTTGGCTGATGACTTCTTAATTGATCAGCCCCTTGGCTCGGACCGAGGCGTCTCATTTTGGTTGGTCGGCTGCTGAGCTGGGATCGAGATTATTCTTCTTTGGGCTGAGATTCAAGTATCTAATATGGCCGAGGCACCTAATTTTAGTTGGTCAGCTACTGGGATCGAGGTTATTATTGTTTGGGCTAAGTTCGAAGTATCTAATGTTTCCTCGAACAATATCTATGCTTATTCCAGAGGAGGTGAGTGTGGTTTGTTTGAATATTTGGTGTGTTTATCCCTTGTTTGAATGTTTGAAAAGCTCGGCACATTTCCCACGACAAGGGGAAAAAACCCTCAGTGGCAATCCCGTAACACCACCAACCTGTGTAGGGGCACTATTGTCCTTTCCATTTTAGGGTCGGTAAGCGTTCAAATTACCGTACAAAGTTTATGGCATTTGAGGCGGGCCCACTCCCCTCCCTCCCATTTCCATCCGTTCCCGCTATGGACGGAAACAGTCCTCTTTTTTAATATAATATTAGATATACTAGATTAAATATCATTAGATGTCATGTCCTCTACTAAATCTTAAGCCCTTCAAGGTCAGTTTCCGGGCCTTCGGCCGAGTCACAACTAATATTATTAGATATTCCACTGCAGCGAACGCCCACGACTTTCCGTTCCGTTCATCTCAAACTATACGATGCTGCACCAGTTGGACAAACTATCACGCCAGTTCCACTGAGACACGAAGATCACAAATCCAAGAGTAAGATCAACTGAGACACTTGTAATGAAAACACCTATGAAACGAAACGAAAATTCGACACCTAGCCAACCTCATGACACGCACGCGCTTCCTCGAACAGCCATATGCTGCTATCCCCGCTTCATGCTCCTATGTGAGACATAATAAGCCAACCGCACTCCGCTTCGCTCGTATTTCCGGATCCCATCCTCGACCGATGGCCTCCGCTGCCGCCGAAACCCTAGCCCCCGCTGGCGAGGTCCAGACCCTAATACCTGGCCTCCCTGACGACCTCGCGGCGGTGATACTTGCCTCCCTCCCGTACTCCCACCAAGCCCGCCTCCGCGCCACCTCTCGGTCGTGGAACGCCTTCCTCGCCCCCAGCTTCCTCCTCCCCCTCCGCCGCCGCCTCCGCCTCCCGCCGCGCCAGCTCCTCTGCCTCTTCCCGGCGGACCCCTCCCTCGCCCCGCCGTACCTCTTCGACCCCGCCGCTGCCGCCTGGGCGCCGCTCCCCCCACTCCCTTGCAGCCCCCACCTCTACGGCCTCTCAAATTTCGTCCCCGTCTCCCTTGGCCCCCACCTTTACGTCCTCGGCGGCTCCCACTTCGACGCCCGATCCTACCCCCTCGGCCACCCCACCGCCTCAGCCGCCGCCCACCGGCTGGACCTTAGCGCCCCGCCCTCGCTCCTCGCCTGGCACCGCCTCCCCGACATGCTCTCCCCGCGAGGCAGCTTCGCCTGCGCCCCCGTCCCCGGCGGCGACGGCGGCGGCGGTTGCATCATCGTCGCCGGCGGCGGGTCCCGCCACTCCATGTTCCCCTCCGAGGGCAGCCGGATGAGCTCCGTCGAGTGGTACGACGTTGACTCCGGCGAGTGGAAGATGGGGGAAGGGCTGCCGAGGTACCGGGCCGGTTGCGTGGGGTTCTTGGTCCCGCGGGGGGAGGAAAGGGAGTTCTGGGTGATGGGAGGATACGGGGATTATCGGACAGTGTCGGGGGTGGTCCCAGCCGACGTTTATTACAGGGATGCCGTGGTGCTTGGGATGAGGAGCGGGAAGTGGAGGGAGGTGGGGGAGATGTGGGAGGAAGGGGAGAGAAGGAAGCTTGGGTCGGTTGTGGTTGTTGATGGAGAGGATTGGCAGGCGCCAGGGATTTTCATGCTCGATAGAAATGATATTTTGAGGTGATTCCTTTTTCCGCTTCTTTTTTGCTTGTCTAATTGCCTTGTTGCTTTGAATGTGCTACCTTTTGGTGATTGTGATTCTTTGTGTTACTTGTTTGGCTTAATTCTTGGAAATCTTTTAGAAAATATGCAAGTTGTATTTTAGAGACTCCATACGAAGTCTATACTAATTTAAGCTAGTTACGCATATTGGATAGGGCTTTAGGATGCCAAAGACAGATTATGCATGTTATTGAAGAATTACTGATCTGTTAGATTTTTTATGACGGTATGAACTTATCTTAGATTTTGTGGAAGTTATTGCATAGTTTACTGTTCATACTGAGCTGATTCCAATGCATCTAAATGGTATTGTTGCTAGAGAATATGAAAAAAAATGTTATCCATCAATAAAATGAATAAAAGATAAAGAGAAGATTGTCCTCGTCTCTGCTGTGTGAATTTTGGCCCCCTCAGTCCTAGTCCAGTTGGGAAAATTTCTAGGTCTACCTGATATGGTTCATTTTCTACCATTCCATGAACAACCCCCTCTTATATTATGCCCATGAGTTGACGAGGTTGAACTATTAAAATACCAAATAAATGCTGTTAATAAGTCATGAGAAATTTCAAGGCCTGTTTGGATGCTTGATGAGCTATATAGACTAGATGCCTCCTCACAAAGAGTGGTAGTTGAAGAGGAGAGGAGACATGTGAAAGGACATTTTTTTAGAGATCAAGCGAGGCTACTGGTGCAACTAATCTTTGAAAATCGAGGTGAGGAATTTCCTTAAAAATGTGATTTACAAGAGACCTCACTCAAATTTCAAACATAAAAATTATTATCATCATTGAAGAATATGAGTGGACCCCAACTAGTTGGTGAAAATAATTTCAAACATAAAATAATTGTCATAATTGAAGAATATGATTGGACCCAGCCAGTTGGTGTGCGAGTGTCCTCACTCAAACTTTGATGAGGAACCTTTGTCTGGGTGCTATTTGTGTCTTCCTGTGAATTACAAATGAGGATGTAAGTGGACCCTAAGCTAGGTGGTCCATGAGTGGCATCACTTGAAGAATTTCAATGGAGAAACTTTCGGCTTGGTGGTATGCTTGGATCCTTAATCAAGTGTATGAGTGGACCTAGTGGATATGAGCGGCTCCATTTGCATCAGCAGCTAGGATGATGAGGGGTCTCATCTGATTGTCGATGAGGATACCGGTAGCCTCGCTTTCATTCGCGATGATGATATAAGTGGCCTTGATGGTACGAGTGAAACCTTATAAAATAATATGAAACTACATGAAATATCAAAATTTGATGTAAAATGTGATTTTATCACTTTCTTCTGATTGAAGGATTTTAATTTCTGGAATTTTCATTAACAAAGTGGTTTAGTGAACCTTCCCCTGAACTTTCAAAGTATATATGATTGGCAATCTAATGCAAATTATCTGAACTCTTCTTGACAGTCATGTGTTTCAACTCTTTTGCTGCAGTTTTTTTTCTTATGCAGACTTTTAATTTTACTTTATTTTAGTGAGGTCACACTTGGACTTTTAGTGATAATTTGGAATGTGTTATGGATTAAAGGTCATGTGTTTTTCAGTGCAAAACCTAAATCCCGGACCCTTTAGAAGTTTACTTGGTAGGCTTTGTAGCTCACCTTATCTATGAAATGATTTTTCTGAGGGATAGGTGAGTGACTCTAATGGACTTTTCAAAGAAGTGGTATGAGTTACTTGAAATTGCCTTTTTGGATCAAATGATTAGTGAAGCGATACTGAGAACATAGTTTTCATGTTGTATTGTTATCATCAATGATAAAGTATTGTGTATTAGAGAATATGTTCAAGTCGTAAAGTGATGTTGTGTCAAATGTTTTGGGTTATAATATATTTAGTCATATATAGCTGGATCATACTGATTCCTTTTTGAGGATTTTTTAACTGCCAATGATGTTTTGATCTTAAATTTAAATTATATTTTGATTGCTTATATTGGTCACACTCGGGATTTGGGCGAGTTTGAATTTCTGGTTGTGACAAACACTTCTCTTGTGACAAAGTGTTTATACATACATTAGCTGTTCAGCCATCCAAATGAGTCCTTATTCAATAAGCATTCATGATGTTGTTTGTTTAATTTATAGTAGGGTGGCCTTGTTGCTGTTACTAGGATGTGATAGTTGGGAGAACATTGATAGAATTTTGAAGGTTTCCAAGTATTGGTAGAATGCACCTACAAGCTACATAGTTGTGATGGTGGGAAAAGGTTTTTCAAGGTAGAGTGCTGAATTGTGATCGAAAATTACCTGGGTGCAGTTATTTGTAGTGACTAGTGAGGCTTTTTGACATTGTCTATTAGTATAAAGCTTTTTGCCTATAGGATTTAGGAGTTTGTAGTATTTGCATCATGAAATAATTGTGGATAAGAAGCATTCATTGGTAAATTGTCTGTAATATAATCAATTTATCATTAAAATTCTAGACTATCAATCAAGTAAGCATTATATAAAAAATTACCGATTTTGAATTCTTTTTTTAAGTACAACCGTCTTGAATATGTTTGATGCACACATAAAAGACATAGAAAATACATGATATTTTGTTTGTAGCCAATTTGGATTGTTTAAATCATGATCAGAGGTGTGGCTATAGTAGAATTTCAATGGGAAGCATTCAGGGGATATGCTCTCAAAAGCATTTTTTTTTTATAATTGAAAAATATTCACTCTTGTATTAATATTTCATCTCGCTTTGAAATTTTTAGTGGTGTGTGGAGCAATCTGACTGTCTATTCCCTTAGTGAATGACCATACACCTGGCATCTCCTTTTTTTTGCCTTTGTATTGGGTATGGTGGGGTGCCTTGTTTGGTTGATCCTTCCATGAGAACCCCTCTATCTACTTGAGCAAGGTTGATGGAGATTACAATTGGTCCACTCTAGACTAATGCCTTGGTTACTAGCAAGGAATGTTGTACTGGTCAGTACCTATGCGTATGGATCGTATTGTACCATACTGGTACTTAATCGGAACACAATAGAGGAGGTGTACTGACATTAGCACTGAGTGTCGGTATGTCCAACTGGCTTCCGTACTAGACGTACTAACAGAGTAATAGATTGGTACTGGTATGGGGTCCGATACTGAGACAACATACCTTGGTTATCAGTCCTCTTGATGAAGTATGTTGATTTTACAGTCAAGGATGCTAAATCTGCCAACCCTCTATTTCAATTTTACTTGGGAGTGTGCCAGGTTTACAACTCTACTGTCCCAAAGATATCAATTCTAAAAACCATTTTACAAGTATGTATCTTGAAGATTCTATTTTAGGATATGAAGTTGATTAGTTATTTGTCTCAAAGCTACTAATCTTGCGTATTAAGCATATGTCCTAATTAAAGCTGATCATAGACCGGGCCTCAGGCCTAAACTCTATTCATTTTTAATTGGGCTTCGGGTCGGGCCTATGTAAAATTTGATATTTTGTGTGCCTAAGCCCCGACCCATGATCAGCTTTAGTCCTAATTTTATGAGTCTAGAGCTCCATGTTCATTGGTCCTTATCCCAATTTTACTAGTCAAAGGTGCAAAGGTTGTCCGTTTGCTATCTCAAATGTACAAATCTTAAGAAACATCATTACTAATCATGTGCTATAAAGTTACTAGTTTTATGTATGAAACTTACTAGTCATTTGCTCCAAAACCAGAACGGTAAAACTAGCAACTCTTGATATCCTAAGGACATAAAGAAAGAGGAATGAGTGGAATAGATGGTGGAGGGAGAAGGGGGTGGGTGGGAGACTAAAGAGGAATGGATGGACAAGAGGGAGGAGTTGATAGGTAGATGGGAAGGAGGAAGGGTGAGAGATGGGATCCAGAGAGATTAGATCGCTAGAGAGAGATGACAATCTTAAAGGGAGATATGGGATCGAGAGAGATGGGATGGAGGAAAAGAGTGTGGGTTCTCTCAGCCAAGGTTTTAAATCCAGTGGGATGGGGGTATTCCAGTTTGTCCATGGAATGGGATGCCTCGCTATCCCGCTCCATCCTGGCAGCGATGTTGATTTTGCATCTCGGTGGATAACTTCTATCTCTGCCCCCTTCTTCTTTCTTTCTTTTTCTTCTACCTTCCTTTTCTTTCCTTTTTTTGTCTTTTTCTAATCCGTTCTTTTATTTCTTTTTCCTTTTTTGTTCTTTCTGCTTCCTTTCTTTCTTCTTTTCTTCCTTTCCTTTTCTTCTCCCTTCCTTTCTCTCTTCCCTTTTTCTTCTTTTCTTTCACTTTTTTCTTTTCTTCATCTTTCCTTCCTTTCTTTCTTCTTCTTCTTCTCTCCCCAAATGGGGTTTTGGAGTTCTAACCCGGTCCTGGTCCCGTTTTCTCATAAGAATGGAACGGGATGGTCGGGACACTCCCCATCCTACTAGAATTTAAAACCTTTCTTTATTTTTCTATGTGCTTGCTTTTGCACCTACTCTCAATTAAGCAACTAAGATCATGCCATACCATATGAAGTCCTCATACTTGTTGTTTATAAGCCATTAGAGATTAGTTTTGCAATGAGGGTGAGCCTTCGTACAAGAGTAAAGTTGCTCCATTGTGACTTGGAGGTCACGGGTTCTAAATACAAAAATAACCTCATTGCGTATGAGGTAAGGTTGCGTACATTTGATCCCCCAGACTCTGCAATGATGGGAGCCTCGTGCATTGAGCTGCCCTTTTAGAGATTACTTTGCGATCTATAGTTATTTCAGGTTTATTTGTGTTGTTGTCACATCATCAGGCTTATTTTTTGACACATCACATTGGATCCCTCCCTCCCTTTTCTTCAGCAGGGTTTTTGTTCTTATGATGAGATCTGCTTTTGAGTTTGCTTGTCTTATCCCTGACACAAAGCTGAGAACCTTTTGTGAGATCACCCTGGTGTAAATTAGGATTTATTTTCTCCCTTCTCTCCCCTTTCTACCTTTCCCTCTATTTTCTAATTTTTCATTCTTTTATTTTCTTTTATCAACCTAACCTTGAAAATCACTCCCATATCAAAACACCAACTTTTCGTTCGAGTGGAACCAACTACCTTATATCCACCTTTACTCTCTTGATCATCTATCACTTGTAACCCCCTAAGCCAAGCATTTATTAGTCCCAAACTCTTTATAAACAGTCTAGCTGCCCTCTAAGATCTATTCAACTTCTCTCCAGCCCTAAGCTCTCAAATCTACTGTTAAATCTGAACCCCTTGTAGATCTAGTTCCACTAGTATGCTACTTGAGATGATCCCTGATCAGGAAATAGAACTGCTCAATCTTGGACTTGGGAAAGGATTCGGTTGATCTCTGAGAAGGTTTTAAGGATAGGACTTTTCCTAGTTGCGGTGTTCTTCTTAAATTTTGGATTTGTCTTGAAATTTAGCAGTACATTTACTAATTTCAAAATGAGTTAATATTGATCTATCAATTCATTTCCATTCTTGCATTTCCTTTTATTAGATTTGGTGTAGGACAGTCTTGATTAATGAAAGTTCAAGGGTGCTTAATGGCTTGTTTTGGGCGAACAGAGATAGGGAATTTATGTAAGAAGCTAGGGTTTATGTTGGAATATGGATCGGAAAAGATTTGGGTGCAAAATAGGGTCAAAAAGATGAAGTTTTGAGGGTTTTATGTGAGCTGGAGAAAAAAGGAAATAAAAATTTTGTTTGTTTTGTGAATCTGAAGGGTAATTGATAGATTGGTGGCTATGCGTTTGTTGCTATTGGTAGCTGTGGTTTAGTGGGGATGGAATCAGATCTGAATTTGAGATTTTAGGGTGTTGTCATTTTAAGAAAAAGAAGAAGAAGAGAGAGATTTTCTAGGAATTACACCTAGAATTCTGTAGGCATCACATCTAGGGTTAGAATTGCATCACAAAACTCCAAAAAGCATAATTACTTAGAAAAAATCTCTGAATTTTTTTTGATTGTCTACATAATGAGGGATTGCAGCCCTATTTATAGAGTTCTAATATTCCTACTCCTACTCCTACAAGGGCTTGGAGTCCAAATAACAAATCTGTAAATTTTGTTTAATAAGACCTCACTAAAGATCATAAATAAAGTCTCAAAACATAAATAGACCTAAAATATGGCCCACGAGCCCTATGAGCCTATGTCCGGAAAATTTGGAAAATTACAAAAATACTCTTGATTCTAAAAACTTAAGAAAACATTCATAAAACTGAACCAACATTATAATATTGCTGAAAAACATAAAATTAAGATTCTATCATGAATAGTTGATCCTAAGCAAGGTCTCAAGAGGGTCCCATATCATCCAACACATTCCAAATCAAGGCTTGAGCATTAGAACCAGCCTTAGAACACTTTTTATAAGTCTTCAATGGCTGAAGCCAGTGTCCTCCATCATCTCTCCGACTTGAGATGTCTTGACTCCAGCAAGTTAAAAGCATGGAATCTATTATAAAGATCATGATCAAGCTTTTGGAGCTCTTGATCTATGATCCATGTACACTCTGAAAGCGGATGCCCTCTCCATTTGACAAGATAATTTTGGTTGCTACCAGCTCTTGTAGAAATCACTTGATGGTCAATAATTTCTTCAATCTCTCCTTCAAACGTGGGGCTAGTGAAATTCTAGCAACGAGGGTGTTATGTTGTGCATCATCGTCACTGGCATTGATACAAAGTGGGATTTTCAACATTAAAGACATTATTGTCCCCATATCTTTGGGCAGGTTAAGAACATAAGCATTTGAGCTGATTTTCTTGAGAATCTTATAGAGACCAGCACTTTTTGAGTAAAGTTTCTTGTATGCATTCTTAGCATAATGTTTAGGTTTGATTCGCACCATAACCATGTCTCCTTTGAATTCAGTAAACCATCTCCTCAAATCAGTGTGTACTTTATATCCTTAATTGTTCAAAGTAATCTTTCTTCGAATTTCATCATGTAGCTCGAGAATATGCTTGGAAAAAGTTTCAGCTTTATTCAGCTTCTCGATAAAATAAGCAATTGGATGGCTTTCTTGACTAAATATACCTTCTAGACCAACATGCAATTCATCACAAGACACCTGAAACACCTTATAAAAATCCAGAAGGTGCAAAACATATGCTTCAGTCATCCTTCTCTTAACTTCTTCAAATACTTTTGTTGCTATCTTGGTCCAAACAAACTATCCTTTCTCCATGCAATTAGTGATTGGAGCCATTATAATGCTGAAATTTTTAATGAAACACCTATAAAATGAAGCTAACCCATGATAACTGCGACTTCATGCAAAGTAGGAGTAGGCGACTTTGGAATAGCTTTGACTTTTTCCGGATCAACCTCCACTCCTTTACAAGAAACAACATAGTCCAAAAAGACAACACTTGAAGTCATGAATGAACACTTCTTCAATTTTATGTAAAACTTCTCTAGGCAAAGAACTCTCATAACTTGTAGATGAGAGATGTGTTCCTCTTTGGTGTTAGTATATGAGTCATGAGGCACATGAATGTGCTAGGGGCATTAGAAAGGCCAAAAGGCATGACCAGCTATTCATAGAGGCCATCTTTAGTCTTAAAAGCTGTTTTGCATTCATCTCGAGGCCTTTTACGGATTTAACGATAGTCACTTTTTAAATCTACCTGTGAAAAGATAGAACCGCCCATACCATCCAACATATAGGGTTGTTAATGAGCCGAGCCGAGCCCAAGCCTTCGTAGGCTCGGCTCGGCTCGGTTCATAAAATTTCAGGCTCGGGCTCGGGCTCGGTATCGAGCCCTGTATTGGGCTCGGGCTTGCTTGGCACAGCCCGACTCGGGCTTGAGCTCGTAAGGCTCGTTTGTCCGAGCCCGAGCCCGAGCCCGCCCCATCCCCATCCCCATCCCCATCCCCATCCCCATCCCGATCCCGATCCCCATCGGTGGTTCGTCGGAGGAGAGAAGAACGAAGGAAAGAAAGAAAGAAAGAAAGAAAAGAAGAGAAGAAAGAAGGGGGCAACTGTGAGCACCGCCGGCACAGGCGTCGGCTGCGGGCGCCACAGGCTCGGCCGCGGGGGAGGGAGTGAAAGCTGGGGGGTAGGGCCGTAGGGGGATCCTCAACACGGGAACGGTTGGATGGGGTGCGGGGTTTGGGGCGGCGACGCTTGTTGCCTCCCCTGACGAGGTCGGTGGCATCGAGGGCGGAGAAGGGAGAGGAGGCGTAGAAAGGGTGCCCGGCCGGACATGATGCGGAACTTCTTGCGAAGGCAGCGGAGCTTCTTGGAGAGATGGGATCGGGTGTATGGCGTCGTTGTCGTCGTCCTCGTCGTCGTAGTCGTTGTCGGAGGGGAGGGCAGCGAGGGGGGCATTGGCTTCGGGCTTGGGGCGAGGAGAATGGAGCCGTGGAGGCGGGGGTGGAGCCATGGAGGTGAGGTTGGGAAGATTCTGGAGAAACCGAGAAGAAGAAAAGGAAAAGAAAGAGGAGGGGGGAATGGGTTAACGGGTTGGTTCGGGTTAATGGGTTGAGTCCGAACCCGAACCAATCCAATTTGATTTAAAGAAATTAAATGGATTTGGGTTAGCTCGGGTTGGGTCTGATCTAAATCTAACTAGGTTCAATCAGATTGGGATTTAAATTGATTAAGTCAAATAAAATTTAATTGGGTTGAGTCCAAGTTTAATTGGGACTCAATTAAATTGTTAATTGGACCGAGCCCTCATTTGGGCTCGTGAGCTGCTCGGGCTTGGGTTCGAGCTCGGGCTCGGATTTAAACAAGCCTCATTTTGGGCTCGAGCTCGGGCTCGTTTGACTAACGAGCCGAGCTCGAGCCGGGCTTTTACCGAGCCCAGCCCGAGCAGCATGGCCCGTTGACAGCCCTACCAAGATATCATTAAGACGAGGAATAGGAAACCAATACTTGACAGTAATTATGTTAATAGCTCGTCTATCAACACACATGCACCTAGAACCATCCTTCTTTGGTGTAAGTAAAGCAGGAACAATACATGGACTCAAACTTTTGCGAATATGTCTTTTAGTAGCTCTTCGACTTGCCTTTTGAGTTCATTATGCTTACTTGGATTCATGCAATAGTTAGGAAAGTTAGGGACTCCGGTCTAACTCAGACAGCAACATAGTTACTTCTGGAGGCATATTTGAGTCATAACCAGCAGCTATTTCTTTCACTTCTCGAGCTACTAAAGGACAATTAACACTTGATTTCTTGCTCTCAGCTTAAAAGCGCTTCTTGGTTAGGATAGTGAGGTGCATTTTCTTATTTTCAGTAACAGCATTAGCCTTTAAGTCACCAGCTTTTTTCTTTTCAGCAATCTTGGAACTTGGCTCTTTAAATTTCTCCATCTCAGTTGTAGTTATAGGCTTCAAAACAATTATTTTCTCACCAAAAGAGAAAGTATGAGTGCTTTCTTTTCTAGAATGTTGCACATCTAGATCATAAAGCCATGGTCGACCAAGAAGAATGTAAGTAATTTTCATAGGAATCATATCATATCGTATAGAATCATTGTAAGCACCAGTAGTAAAGGAGATAGTTTATCTTTGAGTTACCGGAATGGTAGTATTGTCAGTCCAAGAAACCTTGTATGGTTAGGGGTGTGGTTCAGTCAGAAGCTTGAGGCGCTCAGTTGATGCTGAAACAACATTCATCCAATCGAGCATTATTGTTACTTCCGGATGTTTCTTCTTGAGCACTTGCTATCAGGTTGCAACTAGGTTGAGAAAACTGGCTTTCGACGTCATCCAATCGAGCATTTAGCCCATCTAGTTTCTCCATGATTCTGAACAGCATCTCATCTCGTTGAATATCAGTCAGTCTTCCTCAAAAAGACCTTCCTGTACCTGTCAACATGTTGCAACCTCATCGCTGATACCAAACTGGTGTAGGATAGTCTTGATTAGGGAAAATTAAGGGATGCTTAATGGGTTATTTTAGGCTAAAAAGTGTTGGTATATAAATGGGAAGCGATTTGGGTGCAAAATTGGGTCAAAAAGATGGAAGTTTTGAGAGCCTTGTGTGAGCTGGAAAAAAATGGGGAGTAAAAATGTTGTTTTTGTGAATCTGAAGGCTAATTGATGAATAGGTAGGTGGCTACGGGTTTGTTGCTTTTGGTTGCTAGAGTTTAGTGGGGATGGAATCGGATCTGAATTTGAGGTTTTAGAATGTTGTAATTAAAAGAAAAAAAAAAGAAAAGAGAGATTTTCTAGGAATCACACCTAGAACCTATAGGCATCATACCTAGGGTTAGAATTGCATTGTACAACTCTAAAAGAAAGCATTTGCTTAGGAAAAATGTTTGAAGTTGTTGATTGCTTTCATAATGAGAGATTATGGCTCTATTTGTAGAGTTCTAATACTCATACTACTAGGAGTTGGACTCCATATAACAAATCTGTTACTTTGGCTAATAAGACCCTGCTAAAGACAGTAAATGAAGCTCCCAAACAAAAGTAGACTTAAAATATTACCCATAAGCCCTATGACGGCCCATGTCCAAAAAATGTGGCAAATTACAAGAATACTTCTGACTCTAAAAACTTAAGAAAACATTCATAAAACTGAACAACATTATTGTACTGTTGAAAAACATAAATTAAGACTTTATAATGACTAGTTGACCCTATGCAAGGTCCCAAGAAGGTCCATATCATCCACCACATTCCACATCAAGGCTTGAGCATTAGAACTAGCCTTAGGATGCCTTTTATAGGTCTTCAGTGGCTGCTGCCAATTTCCTCCATCAAAATTGCGTCAATATCCACATTTTGTTTTGCGTATCATATGCATATTGCATACCAATAGGTGCAATAATTTCTATTAGCTGTGTTGAAGCCTTATCTATTATTGCATACAGTTTTTTAGTCTGTCCTGTGTCATAATTGAAATCAGGGTTTAGCTTTTCCCTGTTCTAACATTTACAACCTTGCTGAGCACTAACGTTAGTCATGTTTAATGCATGCAAGGAGAACATTCATAGTCATATGCATTGTGGTTTGAGAATCATAATTCAAATGTGAAATAAATAGTGGATGATATCAGACGTGAAATACTACAAGAGCACAATTTTCATCCCCTTATTTGTGACAATTGCAGATATGATTTTGCTTTGAACCGATGGTTGAAAGAGTCAAGTCTGCGAAGGAAGGTTACAGCAGATGAGCGTTGTGGCTTTATTGCTATGAATGGAGAGTTGTATGTGCTGACCAATGCAATACAGATCACTGATGGATCGGATCCCCGAAGACTGCCCAAGAAAAGGCTTACTCTAGAAATTCAAGTGTACAACCCTGATAAGAGCAAATGGAGGTTCCTAACTTCAAATACACCATTTCATCAACCTATACATTTTAAAACTGCAGTTGCATGTACCATTGGATTATAATTTTGTGGGTGATCATTCCTGCATGTGCAGTTTAATGTAATCAGTCAACTTGAATTACTCGGGCTTCTGTGAATATAAATACTTTGATGTAAACTGTCATTTTAAGTAGTGGTCTGCTGGTAAATGTCATTAACCTATATGTCAATCACAATTATTTATGTATACCAACATTGGATACATTAAATCTCTGTACATATTATGGGTTCGATATATCTTTTTGTATCGTTTGATTATGTTTTTTTATTCTTGTTTTATTTTAGTAGTTAGCGTGCTTGATAAAGTCTCAGAAGTAAAGTACCTCTAATTGAAGCCGCAATCACATTTGCTGAATTTAAAAATAGTTGCATAGTAGTTCTTCTCAGAAAAGAATTTCATTGTCACGCTATAGAAGAGCAATTGAAGCCTTGATACCATGCAAATGCAATTTTCTGTCCAAAGCGCTTACATGAACCCTTTGCTTAGTCCATGCAGCCTGTCACGAATTCTTCCTCTAGCAACTAGATGTTTTAGATTCGGCTTATGGATGCTACGTGTATGAATGGGTTGATTGGGAGACCTATCACATTATCTCTTACCACAAGCATAAGCAAAAACGCCTCATCCGGGGGGAGAATATTGAGTACAATGCCCAATTTTTTTTTATCATATTCGGTTGCTATTCATAACTTCATTAGGGATAATGGCAGGTAACAATTTTGAGTTTCAATCTTATGATGATGACGATGATGTACTCCCTCTTGATTGTTTAAAGATTGATAAATCATAGGAAGAGCTGAGTACGAAACAAAATCAAATAAAGAGTAACCATAAGATGGATGTTATTTGTAGGGGTGCAAATGGGCTGGGTCATGAATGATCTCGACTCAATCCGGTTTCTTGTTAGAGTTCTAATTTTGGACCTAGACCCAACCCAATAAAAAATTGAGTTGGGTTTGGTCCATCGCTACAATTTTTGATCCAACGGATCATTCGGGTTGGGTTGGGTCTATGTATAAGCCGGATTCAACCTAAAAAATTTGGGTCCGGTTCGGGTGTGGGTCGGGTCAACCCATCCATGGCTTCAAAATTTGTTTGCATCTCCGTAGGTTGCGGTCCACAGGCCCAAATAATTTTACAGATTCGGGTCGGGTCAGAGTAGGTTGTATGATTGAAAATTCAAAATTTCTCAAATTTCAAATGGGTCCGGTTAGGTCGTATCGGGTCTGAATTTAGTAAACCCAGGCCCGACCCAAAAAATAGAATGGGTCTAATTTTAGGACCCAACTCGGCCCCATAGGTCCTCCAAAATAGATCGAGTCGAGCCTAAGCGGGTCGGGTAGGGTAGGGTTACTGGTCAACCCGACCCATTTGCAGCCTTAGTTATGTGTGATCATATTGCGACCCTTCTTATAACTTGTTGACTTCTTTCTTTATAACATCGAGCTTGTAATATATATTATTGTACTTGGTATTTTCGTATTTTCAATCTGAGTAAAAAAAAAAATTGCTTGTTTCATTTTTATTACTATTAGAATCAAGAATTTCCATTTCACATAATGGCATTCTTTGTTACTGGGTAATCTCCCCTTGAAAGATAGTTACACTGTTTATTATAATAATACATAGATTAATAAAAAATATACAAATTACAGATTAATAATACTTTATATTATATTATATTTATATGAAAGTAATATTATAAAGTAATATTATTATAATATTATTCTAGTATAATAATATTGCATTCACATATTATAATAATTATATCATAATATGTAAGAATATATTAATATGTAATAATAATTGTAATACTTTATATTAAAATATTGTATTATATATATTTCTTAAATATACATATATTATATTATTATATTATATTGTTACACTATCATGCAATATTATATTATAGTATGTTATATTATATTATATTATATTATATTACATAATTATAATAGTATTTTCAGATTTATTTATTTCTAAACTTGATTATTTTACTGAATCCCATCTTTTCTTGGATCCTACTTGTGTGTTCAATCATGGACCTAACTGTGCTTAGGTATATATTTTCTGGAATCACGTTGATTAGGAAACATAATGTATTCAAATTATTTGGTTTTTCAAATAAATAAGGTTTTAAATCATTTGAATTTTGAGTTAATCATATGTTTTTGTTGGGAGGATTTGAATTTCGTGTCAATGTCAAGTAAAGAAATTATTGGGTGAAATGTAATTGTAGTCAAATTGTGAAACTAATAATGAGTAGATACATTGGGGAATGTCCAAATCATAGGATCTATATATGATTCACTGGATCACAGCCAAGCGATACTCGATATATATGGACTTGATTAGAACTGATCAGTATATATAGATATAAACGTGATTCGATCTAGGCCATATCTTGGAGGCTATTTATGGTAACCTTGGAGGCTAAAACATCCCATTTGCCGGATGGCCTCTCCTACTACAAATGGCACCCGTTATATTTCTCTCAAACTAAATCCAAGTTTACCATTGCTGTGCTTCTGCTTCCAACTTCAACGAAGTTCTTCCTTTTCTTCCTCTTCCTTTGGGCCTGCTTTACAACCCATCCAAATCCTCGACAAGCACCATCAACTCCTGCTGGTCGCCTAGATGCAGTTATCTTCTCAATTGCTTATCCCTCAATCGCTCAATGGAACTGTTTTTCCTGCAAAATATACTTGCAGGTGCTGTGGTTGCCGCACCACCAATTGTCGTTGAAGCTGCAATTGGAGCTAGAATTACTTATGGTTCTGTTGAACAGTGGAGCTAACATCTGCTATTCAAGTCTATGTTTTATTGAACATATTGGGTCCCAAGATGTTATTCTTAATCATAGTCATTCCAGTTCTCCTTGAAATGGTTATCATGTCATTACAAATAATGTTGGTAACAATAGAGCACTAGTTTTCTATCATACTGATCAGAAGATCAACCGTCAAGAAGAGCTTACATCCCCACCCCCACCGTGCCCCACAAACTTCCCCTACCCCAGCCACCACTGCTTGCTTTTTTCCCTTTTTAATTTTTTTGAAGTAGGCCATCAAGAGCTCATTTCCTCCAAGTGGTGCAGCTCGTAGTGAAGCCTGGTTTATCTTTTGACGTTGTCCATGGTGATAGTGATATAGGCATTGGAAATTATTTGGGTGTGTCGTATCTAGTAGAAGTGTGAACACAGAATATCCAAAATGTTTATTCTGAATCATCTTCTCAATCTCATGCATAACTAGAATTGTCATCAAGATGGGGCCGGATAGCGGGCCATCCCATTCTATGGAGAACCTAGGACACCCCGTACCAAAGGTTTTAAAATTTTGATTAAAAGACTAAGAACGAGTAAAATTGGAGAGTATGAATCAAATCCTTTTGATAAATTTTACGAACAAAATAGAATATCAATGAAATAACTCCTCGCCGCTCACCGGAATCAACTGATGTTGTAGAAAGGAAAGAGAGAACTCTTAAAAAAATGATGAATGTTATACTTGTATGTTTCAGGCTGTCTACCAACATGTAGATGGAGGCGGTTCTATTAGCTTGTCACATACAAAATAAAATTCTTCATAAAAATACAAGTAAAACTCCTTATGAACTTTGGTATAGATAGCCACCAAACTTAAATTACTTAACACTGTGGTGATACTTGATAACAGAACATTGCTGCTCCCACTGTAACATTGCTGCGGAGCGTCAGCTCATGGAATCAGGTGGTGTAGTCCTCCATTGATGAACTTTTTTGGCGGTGTTTTAGAAGATCTTTGAAGAGAGTCTCATCATAATCAAGGGGAAGATTCTCTTTCAATCGAAGCTTCATCTCTTCCCAATCAGTGATAGGAGGTTGACAAAGGTGATGAAGCTTTTCCTCCATACTATGCCACCAAATATGAGTTTGGCCCTTCAACTTCATCTTTACGAATTGAACCTTTCGCTCGCTGGTCATGTTGTACTACTCGAAGTAATAATTGAGCGACATCAACCAATCCTGGAGGTGCTTGGAACTATGCTTCTGTTGTAATCACCAACATCAACACATACCCGCTTCGATGCGTCATCGAAGTCGTCATGCTCCCATGTTGTTGCTGCCAATATAGGTTTTCAAAATTAATTCCCATGCGAGGATTGATTGGGGGAGGTACTCGAAGACCCCCGGGGTGGCGTTGGGGTGGAAGAACTGTTCGTCGGCTTTCTTCGTAGACTTGAGGATGACTTAAAAAGGATGTCATTGTTAAAGTCTTAACCAACAAACAAAGATTTTTGTACTACTCTTACCATCCTCTACTCGATGAATAGTGGTTGTAGGAGGTCGATCCACAGGGAGGCGATTGGAGCACACAAATAAATACTAGAAATCCCATTAAGATTTATCAAAATATTTATATTTTTTTTAAAAAATAATTTCTTGAGGATATTGGATTCATCTCTAACCAACCAGAGCTAGTTTTCTATTCAAGAATAAACAAAGGAAAGAAAGAAGACTTTGTAATTGAAATCTAATCCAGAGTAGTGGTCAAACAACAAAGAAAAATATTTAAATAAGATTTTCAGTATACATAAAATAAATTGCAGGAATTAAACTGAAACTTAAAATATAGATTGCATAAAAATAAATTTTTGGATTACATAAAAGGTCAAGTACAAAAATAAAGTGAAGATTGGAACTCTCCAAAGAAAATGCACTCTCTTTTTTTTTTTCTTTTTTTTTTTCCTCTCTGAAACAGAGCTCCCCTGTTCCCTTTCTCTCTTCTTTACTTTTTTTTTTCTTTGAAACTGAGCTCCTCTCTTGTTCCTCCTCCCCCCCCCTCCATCGCCCAGCCGAGAATGATGCCCTTATATAGATCCCTCTTAGCCAGCGATGGATCCCTGATTAGAGGAGGGGGAGTGAACGTGGGGATCACTCGCGGAATCGCTGGGACGCTGGAATGGAAGGAGCTGCAGATGCGTTGTGAACGCGGACGGAAGAAGAGGCGGACGCCGGGTGCTTCGTGGAAGGCTAGAAAAACGGACGCTCGTGCGCTGGGAGATTGCAGAGAAGGGGGTCGTCCGGGATGTTGGGAACCTCAGTCTCGGAACGGACACGTGATGTAGGGAGATTTGATCGCAGATCCGCCGCTGCTGCATCGCGGAAGAGGCGGTCGGAGGCGAGAGGCTTGCATGCGGACAGCTGGGACATGGACGCTGGGATCATGCGTGATGCTGGATGCGGCTGGAACGGGCGGAAGAAGAGGATGTCGCGGATGCTTGAATGCAGAAATGGAAGGAGCCAAGATCTTTGAAACGGGCGGCTGGCACGCAGAGGAAATCTGGAAGCTTTGGACGCTGGGATCTTTGAAACAGATGAAGGGCACTGCGGAATCTTTGCTGGGAGGAGGCGATCGTCCGGGATCGCGATGCTGCCGATTTCTTTCTTCACGGATGGCTGGATCACGGCTTGATTGTTGGGAGGAATGCACGGATGCTGGGATGGATAGCGGAAGGAAGAAGAGGCGTTGGGATTGAAGGCTGAAGATGAAGATGCTGATTTGGAAGATGCATGCAGATGGGATGCCGGGAGCTAAAACGGAAGGGAGGAGATGCGGGATGCTGTCGTGGAATGGGCGGAACACCTGCTCCATTTTTTGGGCTACGGCAGGTTAGGAATGTTGGGAGATCACGATCAACGGAGTGCAGATGCTGGTATCACGGACTTGGAAGGATGACTGCCATGTGTACCTCTGAGTGCAAGTGTGCTTGATGAATGGTGGGTTTGATCATACCATGGTGAAGTTGAGCATGCATGGCCTGAGTTGTGTATTTTTCTAGACCCAATTTGTACTAAATATACTTTGTAACTTTAATTTATACTAACCTGTACCAAACAAAATATAATATTAACTTAGCAATTTTATCATCATATGTTAGCAGTAATACTAATTTAAGCAGTGTGTAGATCGCACTTTTGTGCTCTCATCAAGAACTCTAAGAGAATGGATCTCGGTGTTGGGATCTCCTCCTTGTGATGCTTCTGAATTTTCTGGGTGTTCATGGGCACCATGATAATCTTCATAGTTGTTTGGCTCAAGGAAGACGCGCTCCAAAACGGCTTTTATCTTTTGATTTAAGGCAGCCATCTAATGGAGAAGTTTATCTATCTCCTCAGCATGTTGCCTCTCGTTGTTGTAGGGGCGGCCACTTCTGGTACTCATGGTGACAAGGATCTTCGCTCTGATACCAATTGAAGTAGACGGGGGATGGAAGGTTGTTGAAACTTGGATGATGGTGGCTGATTTCTCTCTCATGGTTTTTTGGTCAATGGCATGCTTTGATCTAAAGCTTATAAACAAAAACAATATTAATTGTTTTGATACTTAGCAGTTTCTAAAATTTCATCTATTAGTGTTTTTGTTTGTCATTATTTCTATATGCAAACTTGTTATGCATCAAGTAGATATGAAAACTACATTACTTAATCGTGAACTTGATGAAGAATCAGCATGGAGCAACCTGAGGGATATGAGGTCTCTGTTTACCTTCTCTCTCTTTCTGCCCTTTTCTTCCTTTCTTTGCTCTTCCAGCATGTTATGTCAACATATCTGTCAGCTTGTTAAACTATAGGCTGATTTTGTGATTTGACATTGTAAGCACATGGGCATACTTTGCAATGCCATATTCATACTCGATTATATAGAAGAATTTCCATAGACAATACTGCCTAAACACAACTTACATTCAATTTTGTAGGTTGAAATCTACACTAGGTTTTACAAGGTCTCGCCTTTTGTGATCCAGGAAGCAGGATCTTTCCACTGAGATTTATTTTTGAAGGAGGGCTACAAAGGCATTCGGAATTAGTGTTCCCCATTTTTTGTGTTGGAATCAACAGTCGCTTGATATTGGGCTTGCTTATGTTCTCCTGCAAATAGTTAGCTGAAAATTTTATAGTTTGTGGTTTGAATGGTGTTTTGGTAATGAAATGAATTGTTGGATATCTTTCATTTTCCATAGCAGAATTCAGAGAAAAATGAAACAGTGTTGGGACTTGGGTTTGCCAAATTATTCACCTTCCTAATTTGATCTTTAGTGATTATGGATAAAATGATGCTGGTCTTATAAATATTCTTTTACCAGGGATGGTCTGATCTGCCATAAAAAAAGGTTAAGCAGCAGCTATGGACATCACAGTTCACTAGCAGGTAAGCTGCAGGAGTGGCTTTGCAGCAACAACCATGGGTCCGGAAGGTCTGGGATGAACGCTATAGTGCTTTTGTATGGGGGATTTTCAGTGTCTCTAAATACAACTGAGGTGTTAGAATCTTGTCAGATTGTTACCCGTGCACTGTTAGAAGCATTAG
>JAOXJJ010000978.1:147760-162882 GCA_025769935.1 Phoenix roebelenii
CGGACTATGAGTACAATGGGATGTTTGTGTCATGTTAAGGCAGTGTAACTGCAGATTAAACAAACATAGGAAGGCTAGAAGCAAAATTCAACTCCCCTAACCTGAGGCATGAAGATTGGTTCATCTGTAGTTACTCTTCTGTGTGCTGATGTAACATTTGTTTTGCAGCCCACGCTGCCCAATTGAAGAAAAAAACTCTTTTGCTCACGGAGGAAACAGAAGAAACAAAATTTCTTTCCTAGTCGTCCGCTGACCATGGGTTGATTGGGAGACCTGTCACATTATCTCTTACCACAAGCATAAGCACAAAGGCCTCATTCGAGGTATTTGTCGATGCAACAAATTTTTCTATAAAAAAATTAGATGGAGAATATGGAGTACAATGCGCAATTTTTCTTATATCATAAACAAGTTCAAATTGTGACAGGCTTCAGTTGTAGTTCATAACTTCATTATGGATCATGCAATTAAAAATTTTGAGTTTCAATCTTACAATAATGACGATGATGTACTCCCTCCTTATTGTTTAGAGATTGATAAATAATAGGAAGACCGAGTACAGAGCAAAGTCAAATAATGAGTAACCGTAAGATGAATGTTATGTGTGATCATATTGCGGCTTTTCTTATAACTTGATGACTTCTTTCTTTATGACTTGGGCTTGTAACATGGATATTGTAATTTGTATCTTTGTATTATGAATTTGAGTAAACAAAAATTTTGCTTGTTTTATTTTTATTGCTATTGGAATCAAGAATTTCTGTTTTGAATAATGATATTCTTTGTTACTTGGTAATCCCCCTTTGAAAGATAATTACATTTTTTATTATAGTATATAGATTAAAATAAAATATATAAATTATCGATTAACTATACTTTATATTATATTATATTTATATGAAATAAAATAATAATGTAATACTATCATAATATTGGGCTAAAAATAATAATATTGCATTCATATATTATAACAATAATATCACAATATGTAAGAATATATTAATATGTAATAATAATAATTGTAATACCTCATATTAAAATATTGTATTATACTTATTGTTGCCTAACTATATAGCTTAAGAGGGGTGAATTGGGCTTTTCAAAAATTTTAATTTAAAATTCAGAAAAATAAAACTTGCCGGGTGTATGTGATTTGCAATTAAAAATAAATAGTAAATTAATATACAAGGGTTCAAAGCACACAGATCAAACATCACAAATGCAGCAAGTCTATAGTGGATTAGTACCACCTATGTTCACTATCCAAAACACTCTTCTTGAAAATTTTTACTATAATTCCCCTAAGATTACTATCCGATTGTTTTGATCGGGCTCACTATCAACCTAGTTGATTTTTACTGAAAATCAATAAAACCACCACTGAGCCTGTCCCCAAGCTCAATACAATTCAATTCAAAGTTTGGATGGACTTTTCTCCAAGTTTCAGTCCTAGAAATGTGTCACAATAGAGTATAGAGAATAGTATGTAACACAATAAAATGCAGCTTCTTAAAGACAAATACAAAAAATAAATGAATTTTGAATATATTGGTTGGCCTTGAATAATCTTGAATGCCCTTCACCAACTCTCTCAAGTCTCAATAGTAAAGGATGTGATCTTTTAGCTCTTAATGACTTTACTTGAAAGTTCTCTTTTTGAACACCTTTTCTTCTTTCTTTTGGATCTTCAATTTAATTTTCTTATTCTTAATCACTTCTCTTATCTTCCTTTTTGGCGTTTCCGTGCTTTTATATCACCAAGGAGTGATTGGAAGACACTTCTAGCCATTAGATAGGTTGAAGGAGCTGTTGTGAGACAAAAACAACCATTCTGATTACTAAACAACTAGTTATTACTGTTGTCGGCATATTGGGTCGGCTCATCTTCTTTAAGGGTCAAGTCATGATCTTCAAGGGTTGAGTCATGATTGTTTTTTTTGCTGCCCTCTGTCTTTCACCCATGGCCATTATAAGGTCAACTCACCAATAAGCTGTTTTTGACTACTCTTTGTCTTCTATCTGTGGCCATTCAGGGGTTGACTTATTTGCTTCTAGGGTCGACTCTTGTTCAACTAGAGTCGGAACTTGATGTCAACTTGCAAACTTGCTGAATTTTGCTGCTCTATGTTAACTATCTGTGGCCATTCATGGGTCGACTTGTTTGCTTCTGGGCTCGACTGTTGTGTAGCAAGAGTCGGCTTGTGATCTTCATGGGTCGACTTGCCAATATGCTTAGTTTTTCTACTGGGGGTCCACTCTTTTGCTTTGGGGGTCCACTCGTGAAGACATATTAGTCTATATCGGTATGCCAGGATCGACTCGTTATATTCTAGAGATCAACTCTCGAGATAGCCCAAGTTGAAGTTTGTTGTCATTGTATGTCAGTGTTCAAGGATCATTTCAAAGTGTTCTTGGAGTCGAATCTTCTTGTGCAGAGCTTTGAATAGCTAAGTTCTATTTCTCTTTATTTGAGAGTTACAAAAGATGTCTTCTTGGCTTTCTGCAAGCATTCTAATACACTCTAAGAAACTGATCAGTGAATACTTTTCTCAATTATTTTGTATCATCAAGAGCAAACATTTTGGATCAACACTTATTTAATAAAAATATATACATTATATTATGTTATGTTATGTTATATTATATTATATTATACTATATTGTTACACTATCATGCTATATTATATTATGCTAGGTTATATTATGATAATATTATATTACATTATATTACAAAATTATATTACATAATAATAATATTTTTATTTTTATTTATTTCTGAACTTGATTATTTTACTAAATCTGATCTTTTCTTGGATCCAACTTGTGAGTTCAATCATGGACCCAATTGTGCTTTGGTATATATTTTCTTGGAACCATGCTGATTAGGGGAAAAAAATTATTCTAATTATTTGGTTTTTCCAATCAATAAGGTTTCAAATCATTTGAATTTCGAGTTAATTATATGTTTTTGTCGGGAAAATTTGAATTTCGAGTCAACATCAAGTAAGAAAATTATTGGGTGAATCCTAATTGTGGTCAAAATGTGAAACTATTAATGTGTAGATACAGTGGGGATGTCCAAATCATACGATCTACATATGATTCACCTGAGTAAAACCAAGCACTACCGATCTCTATATATAGAGAGAGACTTGATTGGAATCGATCCACATACATTTATAGACCTGACTGGATCTAGACCATATCTTGATTACGCATGTATGGTAACCTCAGAAGCTATAACATCCCATTTGCCGGATGGCCTCTCCTTCTACAGACACCACCCGTTACATTTCTTCTCTCAAACTAAATCAAGTTTAACCATGGCCGTGCCTCCGCTTCTAGCTTCAACCAAGTTCTTCCTCCTGTTCCTCTCCCTTATTGTACTTCCATATCTCTCCCACCAACAGCGTATCCGCCTCATTCACCGTGATTCCCCTGAGTCCCCTCTTTTCGACTCAACTGCCACCACCGTGGAGAGGTGGCGGAGGGTCCTCTGGCACTCGGTTGCCTACCGTGACCCCAAGCAGCCCTCGAGGACTGCGGCAACTCGCTGATGCCGCTAGCTGCAGAAGATGATGAGGCAGGCATCGATCAGATCGGTGGGGAGTACTTGATGGAATTTGCCATAGGCACTTCACCGGTGCCGGTGACGGCGATGCTCTATGTGCCGGGCGACTTCATGTGAGCTCAGTGCGTGCCATGTCCAGGCTGCCGCCCATATTTGGGCCCACTTTATGACCCCTCCAAGTCCTGAACAAGCACCACCAACTCCTGCTGGTCTCCTCATGACTGACGTCTTCACCATCAACGGTGTCAACCATAATGAAATATCTTTCGGCTGTGGTAGCGACAACTCCTTCTCAACGAAACTAGCTCCGGTGATGGTGGGCCTCATCGGGAGCGCTTTTGTGCTCTTGTTCAACTTTAATTTGAAATATCGTATTCCTTATACCTTCTCCCACTGCTTTAGATGGACTGGGATAAGTATCCATCCGGAAACACCTCCAGCGATTTGCACCTGGGGGCAGATGCGAAGCTGAACGGCACGTGGTCGGTCCCCTTGACCAGGTGCAACACGAGCCAGCTCACGCAATTCTATGCGCCCAAGCTTTCTACGGTGATCGTCGGCTCGACACCGCTGAACCTCACACTACAGATTTAAAAAGTTGGGTGGTGATTGCTCGACTGTCTGCACCTCGTCGACGCCCCTCACCTTCTTGAAGACATCGTTGTTCAATGAGGTGGCATCCAAGGTGAGGGAATATGCTAAGCTGCCGGAGTTGCCGCCCCGACCGAACGATGTCCCTTCGGACTTGTGCTTCGATTGGACCATGTTAGATGCAATGAACGGGCTCGTGCCACTTGTGAATTTCTGGTGTGATGTGTAATAAGAGGAATAAGCAGTAAGTAAGGTAATAAGCAAAATAAGCAAGGCACACAATCAAAACACCATAAACATAAAAAATTTATAATTATTCGGTTCCAAACCTAACACCTATAGCCGCTCCTAATGTGTGTGTGATGTGTAATGAGAGAAATAAGCAGTAAGTAAGGTAATAAGCAAAATGAATAAGGCACACAATCAAAACACCATAAATATAAAAAATTATAGTTGTTCGGTGTCAAACCTAATACCTATATCCACCTCCCAAGCTTTCTATTTAGAACTTTCAATCCACTAACCGTCCTCAAATGATTACAACATTAGATACCACCAACCAAACAACCTTAGCTCTCCTAAACTAGTCACTAATTTTTCGAGCACGAGCAAGCCTTACACACACTTTGTTTCAAGGTACGGATCAACCACTCCAAGCTTCAGCTCAACTGAAACTTAATTCCCACAAATATAATGAAATATAATGTAATGACAATGAATATACAATGAGTACAATTAAAGCTCCCTAGTGAGCAAAAATAAAACCAATACAGTGCTTTTTTTGAAATGTGGAAGAAGCCTCTTGATATGCACTTCAGTTGAGAATGCTCAATGAATGCTATTGAAGTCGTTAGTGAAGTTAGATAGAATGCTTTTTAGTCGATGAATGACTTTCTTGCTTTAAATGCTTTCTCACTTGATTGTCCTTAATTCCTCTTGATTTCTCTTGTTATTTTCCACCTTTTGGAGGCCTATTTAGCTGTTGAAGGTGATTGGAGAAAGGTTTGAGACTATTAAATGTGTGTCTTTTCTTCTGAAGAGCTAGCCTCTACAACCTGCCAGCGTAGGGTTGACCCTTCGTCTAGAGGTCAACCTTAAGGTCGACTTTAGAGGGAGCCAAAAAAACCATCCCTTTGTTTCTCGCATGTGGCATGTCTAGAGCCGACCTGGGAGTCGACACCTGGTCTAGAGGGCCACCCTAGGGTCGACTCCTGGTCGGTGCCAAGCATGCCACTCACCCTCAGTGTACCGAAGTCAACTTGAGGGTTGACTGCTAGATTCTAAGGGTCGACTTCTGATGTCAGATATGCTGACTCTTCATCGTTTCGTTTGGTAGACACTTTGAAATCAACTCTTGGCCATGTAGGATCCATTTTCATACTTTAGAAGTCTCCAAACTCATTCAAACTTGTCTCCAAATTGAATATTTGAAAACAGCTATAGTTCTCATAAGATAGTTTTGGGACACCTCCAAGTTCTCAGACGATGGTTTGAAGACACCTTATGTCCTCATAGAACAATTTGGAGACATCTCAAGCTTTCACAAGAGATTCAAAGACACCTAAGGTCTTTACAATACAACTGGAAATCACATCAAGTTCTCAAAATGTGGTTTGGAGACACCTCAAGTCTTAACAGAATAGTTTGAAGACAATTGAAGCTGTCACAAGATGGTTTAGAGACACTTCAAGTCTTCACAATAAAGTTCGGAGACACCTCAAGTGCTCACAAGAGATTTGGAGGCATACCAAGTCTTTGCTACAATCAGAAGACACCCCAAGTTCTTGAACTCTAGGACTCAAAATAAGGAGAAGTTCAGATACTTCAAGTCTTCACAACAAAGTTCGGAGACACCTCAAGTTCTCACAAGAGATTTGGAGGCATACCAAGTCTTTGCTACAATCAGAAGACACCCCAAGTTCTTGAACTCTAGCACTCAAAAAATGGAGAAGTTCAAATATTAGGCTAACTCAAAGAAGACTAGCCTTCAGCTATTTAGGGAAAAATTTCAGCAACTTATACATTGTACCTTATATGTACAACTGGTAAAATATATAATGCATAGTACAATTTTTTTCTCGCAATTTTTTTTTGCACAGATGCATACACATTGCATGTACAAATTAATTTATTAGAATGGGTTAAACGATCCTTAACAACTTAATCAAAGGTGTTCCTTATTGAAGGATGTAATTAACTGTGGTTCCATTGGGACTGCAGGAGATGAATTGCCCACATCTTAAATTGAATCCTATTGAGGACTGAGAACTTACATTCACAACCATTCTCTTCACCAGCAACACTCCTTGATTAATACAGAGGATTCTCTATCTTATCAGAGTTACATTACTTTAGCAATAAAAGCAGCACATAGAAGGTTTTTGGTTGATGGTGAAAACAAAACTTACACTAGACAACACATTAGGCATACAAGCAAACACACCAAATGGACTCTTGACAATTTATTTTCAAACTCCATTGATTGTTCAAATCTTTTCCTAAGTAAAAATCATATACAAGAGTAAAAGTACTGAACACTTCTTGTTAGAACAATCTCCCATTTTCTGCTGTTTGTTTACTTTTTCTAAGTAGAATTCATATATAAGAGCAAATGTATTGAAGCTTTAATGCTAAAACAGTCTCACATGGTATGTTGAAGAATGCAGCCATGTCCATGCCATCCACATAAAAACTTTTAGCTGGTAGGTGCTCATTTCTTTCCTTGATGCAAAGATAGTTCGAAGTTATCACTCCGTTTTATTTAGAAATGGCATGGAAAACGGGCATTAAACAAGAGGAAAGACAATAAGAGATCCCAAGAAGTAAACAAAGCTGATTTGGTCCAAAGTTATGAGAATTACAGCAACATATAGCTAAATAATCACATCCAACTAGCATGGAAGCAGCACAAAATATCTATATTAAATTTAAAAGAGATAGTCTTAAATTTTGGCATGTTAAATTTAAAAGAGATAGTCTTAAATTTTGGCATATTCCTTTATGGATCCCATCAGTCATAATTTTTGATGAAAATAGCCTTTAATAAATTTAAAAATATCTATTAAATAACAAAAAAAATATTTGTACTTAATAAAAAAATTGGATCCCTTCCATATTTTGGAGATATGCTCCAGGTAAACTCTCGACTCCCACTTTGCTCTCTCTCTCTGCTCTCTATCTCTCTTATACATCTCCGCTCCCCCGCCCCTAATTTTGTGTCACATTCCTTGTTCCATCTCCTGTCCACCAGTCCCATCTCCCTCATGCCTCTCCAACTTCTTTACCCTCCCTCTTCTTCACAACTTCTCTTTCCCAAACTCTTCCTCTCTAGCCCAAGCCCCACCTACCAAACTGTTATCCTGCCTCTCACTCTCCTCTGACCTAAACCCTCTCCCTCATGCCTCTAACTCCCATCATCTCTCTCTTCTCCTTCATAACTTCTCTCTCCCCAGCCCCCCTCCCCTCTCCAGCCCAACCACCCATGCACCATCCCTATCCCTTTCTCAACCAAACTCTCACTCTCCTCTCTGGCCTAGCCCTCCGCCTCAACACTTTGGCACCCCTATTTCTCTACTCCATGCCTTCAGTGTTAGGCCTTCCTTGATTCTTTCCCTTTAGTCCTAGTCCTTATCCCTCCATAGCCCTTTAAAATCTTTTAATTTTAATATTTTACATTTTTTATTTTTATTTATTTTACTAATTTGATTTCAAACTCATCAGCATTACTTTTATTTTCAATATGTATCTATAATTGTCTTTTATTTCTATTATATTATACTTGGTGTACTTTTTTGAATTTCATTGTTTTTATTTTTTTTTTGTTGGCCATTTTGTTTTATGTCCTTATTATATATGTTCATAATTTTGTTATTTCAATTTTAATTTAGCTTTGTACTCCTAATCATTATTTTATTTAATTTAACATAATTTCTTGTATTGTATTTTTGTCCTAGTAGATTTTTTTTGTTTCATCCTTTTTTGCTATCTATTTTCATACGTCATTTTACTTTTTATATTTTTATTATAATGTATTTTGTTAATCATATTTTTACCAATTTATCCTTTTTCCTGTAAATATATCAATTTTATTGTTTTTTATTGCCATATCAATTTCTTAATATTTTTCATTTGCATTCTTCAATTACTATTTAACCTCTTTCTTTTTTATTTCATTTATATCACTCCTAATTTTTTGCTCTATATCTTTGATTAAGTTATATACTTTTGTTTGTATTTTATTATTCTATCCAATATTTTTCTTTGAAATTTTTGTATTTTTAATTATAAGTTATTTTTTCTTTTGTAAACTGTTTTCTGTTTTAGTTCACAATGATTGTTCTTTAAGTTTCTTTTATTTTTATTTCAATTTCCTGTTTTTGGTTAAATTGTTTCCTTTTGTTTCTAAGTTTTACATCATTTGCTATAATTTCAATTCCACAGTTCTACTACTTTTTCTTATTTCATTTTGTTCTATCTTGTGTTATAAGTTTTATTTTCTTTAATCCTGATTCTATATTTGATTGCATATTTTCTGGTTATCTTTTCTCTCACTATTCATAAATCATTTCAATTAAAAACTGATAATGTTAATGAATAAGTTATTGCCTTACTGTTTTTATCATTATATTGTTAAGTGTGGATAGCACCTGCTTATTTCCTAGTATTCCTAAAAACAAAATAAAAGAACAGCAAAAAGCAAAAGATATCTGGCGACCACATTGCAAACACTCACTTGAGAGTCTAGAGAAGGCCAGCCTTCCGGAAGTTGTCATTCTTTCTATTTGCCTGCAGGGAGTGTTCAACTAAACTTCAAACAGCATCATCTTCTCTTGAGAATCAGAAAGGCCACCTGTTCAAAAGAAGATACTAGATTTTACTCAATGGAGAAACGAATCATGATTCTGACACAAAGATTTTAGCATTCTAATCGTTTCAAATCTTTTAACCTATGGCAGCAATTCTAATAGATAATTAGGCTTGAGAATTTGGGCAAATTATTTTATTTGCATATGCGCTAAGAACTTGTGATAATTGTTATTTAAAAAGAAAATGATGCAGATAATGACTTGAATCTACCGTCGATAGCAATGGTGGAGATACCTACACTTCACCATGTTTGGTTACAGGATAACTGCAACTTAAAGATGGGTTATCTCACGAACCTCCCAAACAAAGACTGCTTTTTTGAAGGATTAAAGCGATATGGTCAATGGGACAAAAAGTGAAATAATCAGGTTAAGTCTAACACACTAAAAAAGTTGGGATAAAGATAACACAAGGAGCTCTTTCTCTTGCGCACTTTTCTCACCTTTTCCCACTAAAACCCAAGTTTCAACCGAACTCCACTTTTTATTAACACAAGGATAAGGAAATCATGAAGCATTTCTAAAAGTCAGGGTTAGCTAACCTGGAATTTGCTATCTTACAACAGAACAAGGCCTTAGGGAATAAAATAAAAGGTAAAACCATCGTCCACAAGAGACTAACACCAAAGAATCAATAGATGACAATGCACACAGTTACTTCCACATGCACATATTAGAAAAAATGTGCGATAAAATTTGAGAAGAAACAATAAGAATAATAAAAATCAAAATGAGGGAAAAAAAGAGAGCAATAATCTATCTTCAGGATCAGCCACTCATCATTTTCAAGAAGGGAATGTAATTGACTCTTCAAAAGGGCAAAAGGACAAAAATTCAAGAAAACAAGGCCAATAACGGAGCAAAAATAATTAGTTTTATCAAAAAAATGCAGCAAGCTTTTGTTTCTTCTCTTCAAGAATTAAATAGTAAAGATCACAAAAACTTTACTACATCACTAACAAAAGCAATTCTTATTACCTCCTACAAGTGTGAATTGTCATAGTTAAGAGGGGTAAAATGAAAGAAAAAATAAAATATGCTTCGTGGCTCCTTTAGGAATTCACTTTAGAAAGAATTACTATGGAAAGGTTCTCTGCTCATCTTTAACTGCATCAATTTACTTTGTAGGTAAAAGTTATAATATACTATAGATAGAAAACACTAAGAAAGGTAAAAAGGAGACATGTAGCATACAAAAATTCCAAGAACTTGTAATGACTTAGAACCTCGCCCAAAAAGTCTAGCTAGAAGGTGTTATTTGAGTTCCTTCACCTGGTATAGATACCCAAGATCTACCCAATACATAACTATTATGGGACTAAATACATACTTGCACATGTCTTATACTCCTATTTAGATCATGGCATCCTCGCTAAACTAAAAGTTCAAATTCAATCAAATCCAATCACTAGAACCATGATCAGCTCATGGTCAACTCCACTAAGCTCATGCTGTAGTATCCCCTAGTCTATATAGGCCATGGACCGAGTCCGTTGTGATATGATTTGTAATGACCTAGGATCTCACCTAACAAAGTTATTTAAAAGATGTTATTTGGATTCCTTGGCTCTGTATAAGTACCTAAAATTTATCCAGCGCATAGCCAATCTTAGATTAAACACAAATCCTCATAGAACTAATGCTATGAATAGATTGTGAAACCAATGCAAATTAAAAATGTATTATCATTTGTCTATGAATCAATAACAAATCATCAAATAGAAAGGATGAAAACAAACAAGTATATGAAATCTCAAATAGGAATTATTTCAAGCTCCAAATATCTTGTTCAAAGAAAGAGCCAAAAAATAAAACTACAACCATATTCAAACTTTTAATAAAAACCACAAATTTTAGTTATGTCAAACATAGTATTTGTTTTTAAAAAAGTCAAGGATCTACAAATAGAAGAACATAGCCCAAAAGTCAATGCGATGAGTTAATAATCCATCCACGCCACATTAATGTGGCCAGCATGTCCTGTAAAATGAAGAAAAAGTAAATGAGGCTAGAATTATTTGAGAGATCCATAGTTGAACTTTGGACATAAGAGAATACAAAGAAGCAAAGAATATTACCTTCTCTTACTTCAAGAATAGTGCACTAGGTATGCTTATACAAAACCATTTCACAGCAATTCATCATGAAGCCGAAATGCCTTTTTCAAATTTTTGCAACCATTTGAGAAGGTTGAACACTTCACCAGACTGAAACCCTCTGCTAATCATTCTCTTAAAAATTGAATGACATTCTCATGTACTTCATGTTTGATGAACTCAATTCATGAGCAATTTGTATGATAATGTCATGTGATACCGCCATCCAGAAATCTTCATTGTCAATTTTTAAACCAGATGAAAAGTTCATAAAATCTTGTCTTATTTACTGAGACGAAAATTAGAGTGTTGGCCTTAACACATAGACTGTCAATAACCGTAACTGAATCTTAAGTCATGATATTGGGAAAAAGTCAGCCTACAATTCCATCTCAAATCTTGATGAAAATGCACAAAAGAATTTCAGAACTTATCATCAGGTACAAATCCTCTCTGCAGCATTTCATCATGAAGCCGAAATGCATCTTTCAAATTATCAGCAGCAACAAAGCCATTTACTAAGGTTGTATATGTAGATCTATCAGGTTGAATTCCTCTGTTGGTCATTCTCTTGAAGACCCAATCAGCTTCTTGCATCTTCCCTTGTTCACAAAAACCAGTTATGATCACATTGTATGTGATCACATCAGGAAGCACTCCTTTATCATCCATCTTGTTAAGCAAAGCAAAAGCCTCCTGCATCCTTTCTTCTTTCACAAACCCATGAATGAGAGTGTTGTATGTTATTTTATCAGGAAAGACCCTTTCTTGAATCATCTTTTGTAAAAACTCTTCAGCCTTTGATGCATCACCCAACCGACAGTAACCTTTGATAATTGAGTTGTAAGTCACAATATTAGGCAAAAATCTTTTTTCCATCATTTCATCCCAATACCCAAAAGCTTTTCCAACTTGCCCCTTACTACAATGGTAGTCTATTAGAATGCTATATGTAATGGGATTGGGCAAAATTCCTCTATTGCACATATCATCCCACAACTCATTAGCCTTCTCCATGTCCCCTTCTTTGCACAAACCATCAATCAAAGTATTGTAAGTAACAATGTCTGGTTTCAAATTCTTCTCCAGCATCATATCAAACAAATTCAAAGCTTTCTCTATGCACCCATTTTTACAGGATCCATGTATGAGAGTTGTAAAAGTGCAAAAATCAGGGGCAACCCCTCTTTCTGTCATTTCACTGAACAGCTCATCCGCCTCCGGTAGCCTCTGCTCCTTACACATCCCATTCAAAATTGTATTGTAAGTGACCACATCTGGCATGCAACCATGATCTACCATCTCATCACGCATCTTAAGAGCCTCAGAGATCAAACTAATCTTGCAAAAACCACCAATAAGCATAGTATAAATCACATTATCCGGAACCAAGCCAGCTGCCTTCATCTCTTTAAAATACTCTAGCGCCCTATTCATATACCCTTTCTTAGCAAACAAGCCTATCATAGAGCTAAAGCTAACCATATCAGGAGCAAGACCACGATGCAACATTTCATTATAAATCCTTGCTGCTTCCTTCACATTCCCTTCTTTACAAATCCTACCAAGAAAAATGTTAGAAGTAGAGGCATTCGGCACCAATCCACCGGCCATCATTTCTCCAAGCAACTCCTGCGCTCTCTTGTACTTCCCATTCTTACAGAGCCCATTCAGAATAGCATTATAAGTCCTAACATCAGGCTTTAATCCCTTTCCAACCATTGAATTCAGCAACTCCAAGGTTTCTTCCAGATGTCCATTGCGACAACATGCATCCACCAAAGTATTGTAGGTCACAATATCTGCAAAAAGTCCTTTTTTCTCCATTTCTGACAATAACAAGGCGGCATCTTCAAACCTTCCATCCTTGCACAAGGCATTCACCATGATATTCAAAGTGTAGACATTCAATTCAGTCCCCATTCCCACGACCTCTTTATAGATCTCCAACGCCATGTCGACCCAACCCACCCGAACCAAGCCAGCGAGCAGGCTATTGCACGCATTGACCGAGACGGATTGCCTCCTTGCCTTCAAGACCCAGAACGCCTCAGAGGCCTCCCTTAGCTTCCTCGCCTGCACGTAGGTGCGGATTAAGAGGTCGAACACAGATGGATTCGATCCGAAACGGCCGTAGGTGGAGAGCAAAGCACCTACGATATCCGACCTCGAGGTGCCCCTCCGCCGGACCATCCGGAGGATCAGGGACTGGGCGTCGGAGGTCCTCTGGTTCCGGATACAAATATGGATCATCGCGCTGAGGGATTCCGACGAGAGCTTGAGATCGGATCTCTGGGCCAAGAGACCGACGAATCTCTGGCCTAATGCCGGACTTCTTCGGCTGCATTCGGAGAGGACGTCGAGGACGACCGAAGGGGGGAGGTTGGAAGGGGAGTGGAGGAGAGGATTGGGGATTCCACGCTCGAGGTCGGAGAGGATCTCGTCTGGGTTCTCTGAGCTAAGGTTAGGGTTTTGGAAGAGGGTTGGGGTTTTGGGAGGGCTAGGGTTCAGGCGGGAGGGAGAGGAGCGGGGGCGGGGAGAATACCTGGTGGCGTTCCGTAAACGCGACGCCATTTGAAGAGAAATCCGACGCTCTCTGGTTCGTGCTCAGCAATAATTCAGCAACCACTAATGGGCTAATGGTTGGTGGGCTGGGCCGAGGTGACCGCCTTTTCTTGAAAGCTATGTATGGTCTAGGCTGTTAGGGGAAAAGGGGAACGAGCCCAAGCTAGTTTACTACTATGGTATGCTGGTAACAATTTTTTTCCTATTTTCTGTCGTGGAGCAACGTCATGCACTGTAAAGCTTTGGGTGTTTGCACCAAATAAACTCCGGATGCTGCCTTCATGGAGTTTCGAGGAAAAAGGTGCTTGTGGAGTATTCTAGCCTGTTAGCTACAGTCTTCTTATATTTAAAAATTTAGTTTTTCATAATTTTTGTATAAAAAATTGTTTTGAATTGAAGATACCTACTATATATTTTTTTTTCAAAAAAAGATAGAGATGGAAAATAATATGCATGTTCATGATTTACCTGAGTTTTCACCTCCACTTTGTAGTGGATAGTTTAGTGCATATTAATTATTTGGGAGACAGAGATTTTAGAGGATGGATATTATAATACAAAATATTAAAGAATTGTTCAGGTAACACTATAATAACAATTAAACTAGCTTATAATAATGAGCAACCGAGACTGTATAATACACATTAGAAAAATCATTAAGAATATAGATATTTTTAGTTAACATATAATACATAAATAAATTAAAAATAAAAATATAAAATTAGCTATAAAAGAAGAAAAATAAGTCAAAAAATTAGTGAACATGAAGAAAAGATATGGAATAAAATAGCAAGTATCCATATTGAAATCTTCATATGATAGGTCTTTTGATTTTTCTCCAAAAGATAATCGGACACTAAAAAAACAAATGGAATGGGCAGCTAAATATTATAAGATCTTGAGATTTTTTTAGAATTGTTATGAGCAGGCAAATTAGGGGTTATAGAGAGCCAGAGGAGGAGGAGATGGATGTGCACCTATAGTTTGGTCTGACATAGAGAGATAAAATGGCAAGTAGAATGGAGGGTTGTTGCTCACTTCAAAACCAAAGTATATCTTACTGGCGTGCCAAACACGCTGAGTTGAGAAATTGTACAAGAGTCATCCATTTCGGAGATAAGCAATATGGCAAACCATGTATAAGTCTCTCTAGTGCAAAACATGCACCAACTAAAAGGATAGATTTTATCTATCTATACATACATACATACATATGTACATATATATATGTATGTATGTATGTATATATATATATATATGTATATACATATATAGATATAGATAAATATACATATACATATATGCATATACATATATACAAATATATATATACATATATATACATCTATATACATATATATATATATATATATATGCATATGTATATACATATATAGATATATGCATATGTATATATATATATATATATGTGTG
>JAOXJJ010000978.1:162982-178256 GCA_025769935.1 Phoenix roebelenii
TGAGGTAATTTTACATAAAAGTTAAATTTAATATTTATAATTGTTATAAATAAAATAAATAAAAAAAATTTAAAACTAATTTTCATGCCTGGCGTTCGATTTTATCGGACAACTCGGAAAATTTTTCCTTCATATACATGGTCTCTAGTCTTATGGATCCTTGTAGTATAGATTGGCCGCAGTATGTTCACTATAGGAGTAGGGTATGCACCTACATGAAATCAATTGACCTTGATAGATGAGGAACGATCCAATGTGATTTATTAGACTGAGTTCTAAGACCTTGGCCAGGGCAATATATATATATAGTGGAGAAAAAGTTTTCCACTCTCGAACTCAAGTCGAATAAATCTAGACATATGACAGACGATGGGGTTTGACGAGTTTCCATGACCTCCGATCTGTAGGGATTCACGATAGAAGGACTGTATCATACGATAACTGCACCTAGAGGTTCATCATTCCATTATGCTGGGTAGCCACTACATGCTGCTAGGTGTCACTGGTGGATGGTGAGACTCACAGGGACCATCTTGACGGTCGATGATCCCTGGTGAGTTGAGTTGGAATTGTTTCAACCCATTGAAAGGAGTTTTCAATGATATTGTGATAGAGATCGTAATATATCTCACTACCAGTCAGAATAGAACCTATAGGGTCACATACATTAGAGGTATTGATCGATCCGATGGTTGAATTATGATTAGGAATTATAAAAATCAATTTGATTGATAATTGCTTAACCTGCTAAGAGTTAGTAAGTTGAAGAAGGAATAATTACAATCGGATTGCAATTTAATTTAATTAATTGGACTTAATCACGAGTCCTACTAGGAGTAGGATCCTTGAAGTCCTAATTGGATTAGGATTTCAAATTAAATTAGAGTCCTACTTGGAGTAGGATTTCTAAAGTTCTAATTGGTTTATGGCTGAAATTTAAGTAGTCCTAATTAGATTAGGAGTTCTTAAGTCCTAATTAATTTTAATCTAATTAATCAAATGACTTCTAATTGGATTAGGATTGAAGAGTTCAATTGAGTCATGGTTCAATTAAATTCTAATTGGATTAGGATTTGGAGGAATTAAATTGGGTGCACTTAATCCTATTTTGAATAGGATTGGACCTAGAACTAGTCCTAACCCAATCTCCACTTAATTTGATTAAGTGGGGCCAACCATATGGGAGCGTATGCCCCTCCCTTGGCTGCATGCATGAGGGAAAAAGGAGGGGCTACACCCCTCCTCATTTGAATTGGAAATGGGATAGTTAGGAGCTCATCTCTATCCAAATGCCTTATAAGAAAAGAGCTTCAAGGGGCTGCGAAAATTAGATGAAAAATCACCTCCTTTCAGCCGTGAACACCTCTTTCCCATTCCTCCTTTGATCCGCAAGCAAACAAGGGGAAAGGAAGCCTTGGCATGGCCTTCTTCCTCCTATTTTTGGTTCTAGCTCAAGGAAAAGGAAAAGGCTGCGAAGGGCCTTGTTTTCTTCTTCCTAGATCCTTCATTCTTCTTCCTCCTCTCAAGGCAATCAAAGGTTGATTAAAGGAGAGGACTTCAGCCATCAATAGCCATCTCTGTAAGGGAGCTAACACCTCAGAGATATCCAAAATCTTCGATCGGTTCATTACCTTGTGTGGATACTCGTCGAGGCCGGACGCGTTTGCGGCTTCCATTGAACCTTCATCAAATACCTCGTAAATCAGATTTGCGGAGACCATCTACCCGCACAAGATGAAGATCTGATCTTCTTAATGATTTTAAAATGGTTTATAAGAATTTAATCCTAATCTATCTATAAACGACGGTTTTAAAATACGTTCATGCGATAAATGGGATCTTGCATGCCTTCCACTGCAGATCTAAAAATTTTTAAAATTTTTCTGCGGCATGCATCAGATTCTAAAATCTTATTGGCACCCTCTTATCACACCCTTTGATGCATGAAGGGATGGCTAGGATGCATCCCTTCACATCTATAAATAGGAAGCCATTCCACTGTATTCTTCATTCCAACTCCACCGCATTCTCTCTCCCTTATCCCTTCTTTCTTACAACCCTTTGTCTCTTCTAGCATTGCTTCTAGAGTGTCCTAAGCCAAGACAAGGAGGTCTTCTTTAGGACAAAAAATATTAGAAGTGATTTAGAAAGATGAAAGAAAAATAAGAGAGGAGAGAAAGCAAACTAATTTAAATCCTTTGGAAGGATTCAGTATTAAGGATCAAAAATCTTTGGAGCTAAAGTCTTGATCGAGTTTCTGTGTGGATCATCGTTGGAGGTTGGACACTTGGACGCCTCGTGAAGATTCTACAAACTTGGATTTAGCGTTACAGGTATTCTTCTATTTATATTTATATTTATATTGTTTGATTGTTACCATTAAAGTGATCTAGGCTTTATAAGGGTTTCGTGTCAGTGGACTTTATTAAGAAATTTTTAAAATCCCTAGCTTCCGCTGCCCATTATGATATGATAAAACCCTTCGCAAACTCTGTTAGATTGGAACGCCTCGATCCTTGTTGAACTACATGTGTTCTCGTTCGAGCATGATTCGATGAATATCGGACTGACCGGGGTGTCGGTCACTCCCTCTTGGTCAGCCATGTGAGGGCATTAGAGCTTAAGTTTTATATATTATGATGAAATTTTTAAACAAAATATAATTTTTGGATATTAGGCTCTGATAAAAATTTTATGGATTAATTGGATCTATTAGTTAGATTGCATTCACGAGGTAAGTAATGTATCACCTTTTCTAAGTTTATTAGCAATCATTAAATTATTATATTCATGGCTTTGAGTAGTATTATTCATGATGCCCGAATTTGATGCATAGTATATTATTATGCAATATATTATTTTGGAAGGTTATGATAATAAATGATATTATTATGGATTTGATCGATTGATTTTAACCCCTCATGATTTTAGAACTGAAATATGGAATATAGAACTATATGAATTTCGATATGGCTATATTGAGGACCCCGCCAATGGGGGTAATACATTGGGACATAATTTGTCCTGAAGGTTGTGTTCAAGATGATTAGTGACATACTACCAGCAGACTAGTGGTCCTGAAGAACTTTGCTACAAGATGATACACAGCTCACCGTAAGAAAATTAGTTGGTGTTATGACCCTGCCATAAGATAATGTGGTCATAGCTCAAGATCGATAAGATGAATTAAGTATTTGAAAGAATATGAATTCATGAATGGAATTTAACAAAGATTTAATTCGCATACATGCTTATTTTCTACAAATTATTATCTATCTGATTGTCTGATTTATCTGAGTAATCATTGCCTATTGGGTTGTTTAGCTCATATGTTTTTTATTTTTTTTTAGAGATTTAGAGAACTAGCCTATCGGGATTTTTAATATGGAAGAGCGACTAAAAGAACTGTGGCACAAGTTGTCCTATATTAGAGTTTATTTAAACTAATATATTACCTTAGACTAATGTTGGAATTGTGAGGCATTATAGTTGAGTTAGTTAAACAAACAAAGTTTGCATATTATTAGTCAAATTGTTCTGCTGCATATTTGTGATACCATATTGAGATGCCTTGCATGTGTGTAGAAAGAGTTTTCTATAAGTATGCGATAGTTGATGCGATCCTTGGCTTGCAATCTTAGATCGGAGGTATGATAATTAAAATGGTATCAAAGTGGACCTAGCCCATAATCTTTGTGGCTTAGGGGACACTGTAGCACGAATCCATTGTGGCTGATCACGGGCCAATCGTGGTGCTTGTGATAGATTTGAATGGATTTGAACCCTAGTCTGACGAGAACGTTAGGGCTTAAATAAGAGAAATATGTGAGGACTCATGCGGGCGTGTGTTTAGTCCCACATCGGTTATTCGCTGGGTAGATCTTGGATATTTATATAGGATCAAGAAACACAAAAAATATCTTTTGGATGAGGTTTTGGTGTGTGACAAATGGTATCAGAGCATAAGTGCATAAAATCTAAGACAAAGAAATGCGACGTAGGATGAGTGTAGGTGGGTAGACACTAGGGATATTGGAACGTACATCTATATCGATGGCATTATAAGCTACTTTAAAGATTTTTTGTTAAACCTTGTGATTTTGTATGAAAAGGTTACCAGAGAATTAATAAAATTTATTTATGAGGTTTGATACATGATAAAAGGTTGGGCAATCTATGAATCAAGTTATAATTAGTTAGATTTGGATCTAAATTAAGTACAAGATTGACCATGGAATATTATCATGCATTGTGATTATTTGTTATGAAGATAATTTTTAGAGGCAAATTAAGATCCATTTATACAAAGTTGTTTAAGATTTGAGCTAAGAAAGATTTTTATGGTATCCGATTGGAATATTCTTCGAGGTTTGAATCTGTATGTAGATTATGAATGAAACTAGCACATAGAAGAAAAATATGCTGGGTGATTTTGCAAAAAGGTTATTTTTTTATTGAAGAATTGTTTTTATTTTGAGAGCATACATTATTTATCTTGGTGGAATCATTAATAATTTTGATTACCATATTTGGATCTAAATAATAGATCTTATTTATGTCTATCAGAGACTATGTGGTGTGTAATAAACTTCATATCAAAATTTGGACTTATAGGTTGATCTAGGGATTTTTTGCCAATGTTGTTGAGTTTGCTAATGAAATCTAGTTTTACGGGCAAAATTTGAATATTTGAGGCTAGCATGATTATCATAAAAGATTTTTGATAAATACTAAAGATCTTGATGCAAAAAACTCTAGGAGAGATGATTGAGTCAATTTTACTCATATCTATTGATTTAAGGTCTTCTAACTTGGTGGAGCATTGAAAAAAAATTTCTGGTTGTTGTTGCTTGTAAAAGTTTGACTTAAAATCGTCTAGTTGAGCTGATAAGAGAATTAAGATTCAATTTATTTTAAATTATAGTAATTAGCCTATATGATAGTTTTGAATGTATCAATTGACTCGAGGATTAATCTAGATGGAAGTGTTTGAAAGAAGTTAGAGGATGAGAATCAAAGGTTTCTTTGGAGCTTTACCTAAAAATTAAAATTTTGGATCTCTTTAGTTCATAATACAAGGTCGTATTTTGATAAAAAAAATTATTAGTAAATTCAAAGAATTTTGGTGGTTTGAATCAGAATATGCATTGAAAACGTAGTGGTCTGACTTATTTTTCTATGTTAGCCAGAAGTATTATTTCTTTGATTCGGCAAGTTTTAATAACAAAAGACTTAAACTATTTTCTTGTGTAGTAAAATTTCTTTGATAAACAAAAGAAAAATATTCCAATTTTGGGATGTCGCTGCACTATTTTAGGTTCCGCAATTTTATGTCATACTATGAAACTTCTTAGCACCATGAAACTAGAATTAATGGACCATTGATTTTTGATCTTCGATCTTGAATATTTTGGTGTAGATCTCTTTCCTCCAAATCTGGATCTTGCACTTTTTCAATTAATATCAACTCTCTATCTGATTGAAAAAAATTGAGGTTAATCCATTTTGATGAATATTCTACTAGGGGTGGATTAGAGTTGTTTATGATCTAATCTTAGGATAGATCATTTATTCAAGCGCAGTTAATATTTTGATATAAAAATTTGATGTTCTTATTCGAAATTAAGATATTGATTTTTGTTTATGAGAGAGAGAAGTTTGATTTACATCATCTACAAAAAGAATTAAGTCTAAAGGTGTTGGACCTTATTCTTCTTATAAGAACTAAAGATAAAGTTGTATTGATAAGTGGAATTATTGATGAGATTAGGACTATGTATCTCTATTTTTTTTGAAAGTGCAAGAAAGAAAAATTTCGTAGATGAATTTTTTTTTTTAGGGGGGAGAAATGTGAGAGACCCTGGACTAGGCTCAGTAAGTAATGTATCACTTTTTCCAAGTTTATTAGCAATCATTAAATTATTATATTCATGATTTTTGAATGGTATTAGTCATAATGCATGAATTTGATGCATAGTATATTATTATGCAATATATTATTTTGGAAGGTTACGATGATATATGATCTTATTACGGATTTGATCGATTGATTTTGGCACATCATGATTTTAGAACTGAAATATGCAATATAGAACTATATAAATTTCGACCTAGCTATATTGAAGACCCTGCCAATGGAGGCTAATATGTTAGTACATGATTTATTCTGAAAGTCATGTCCAAAATGATTAGTGACATACCGCTAGTAGACCAGCAGTCCTGAAGGACTTTGCTACAAAATGACGAGCAGCTCACCGCAAGATGATTAGCCGGTGTTATGATCCTGCCATAAAATGATGTAGTCATAGCTCAGGATTGATAAGATGATTGAGTATTTGAAAGAATATGAATTCATAAACAGAATTTAATAAAGATTTGATCCGCATACATGCTTTTCTACAAATTATTATCTATTTGATTGTTTGATTTATTTAGCTAAGCGATCAATGCTTAATGGGTTTTAGCTTATTATACGATTTTTTAATTTTTTTACAGATTTAGAGAGCTAGCCTACTAGGGTTTTCAATATGGAAGAGTAATTAGAAGAATAGTGGCACAAGTTATCTTAGATTAGAGTTTATCTAAACTAATATATTACCTTAAACTAATGTTAGAATTATGAGACATTGTAATTGAGTTAATTAAATAAATAAAGTTTGTATATTATTAGTCAAATTGTTCCGCTATATATTTTTGATATCATGTTTAGATATTTTGCATGTTTGTGGGGAGAGTTTCTTATGAGTATGCAGCGGTTGACGCGACCACTGGCTCATGATCTCGGGTTAAGAGCATAACAAAATCGAAGAAAAAACTCAAGAGAGAGGAGAAAAAACAAACATAAAATGATGAACAAATAAGTGAGAGATCAATTTAATTTTGGTCATACCTTATAAATTTCAAAATGAAGCATTACACAAATCAAACAAAATATTCCAATAAAAGTGGTACTTTCTTCAATCTTCAACAAAAAAGGGAGAAAAAAGTGCGAGCAAGAGCCTCAAAATAAAAATAATTCATATACACACAGTTAGAAATAGAATTTTTTTATTTTAATTAGAAAAATTAGAAAGGAACAAATATTTGTTTATTAAAAAAATCATCCAGTTAGTATAAGTAAACAGATATCCAAAAAATACTGGAAGATAGAAATCTTGAAGGAAAATACCCTATAAATATTATTGTTTTCCCTCTTCTTCTAGGAACCTTAAAAATATAAACCGATTTTATGGGAACTAATCTAACCAAATTTTTTCTTTGAAAATATGCAAAGTGCATGCAAAATAATTCCATTTTCTGATATATTTTAAATAAATGTATCAAGCATATCTTACATCAAATGTATTACATATTAAAAAATCAGTTTGAAAAAAAAATCATACCCCGCCGATTGCGTGGGTTATAAGCTAGTTAGCTAGGACAATGTAATACTTGGCGTCATTTCTCCCGTTATGGAGTACTTTGGAAACAATTTGGCTGCACTTGAGGGCTGTCAATTGCCCAAAAAATGGCTCCCACTAGGGAGAACTGATTTTGGATGCCCAGTCTCAGGCGACCGAGTAGGCTCTGAGGGGTATTCATTATAGACTTCGCTAAATAGTCGGTAATGCGAGGTCTGCTGATGCTGGAAGGACCTTCGATCTTCCTATCCAGAACAAACCCATTTTCGTAGCTCTTGCAATGGAAGACACAGAATAATACGATGATTGCTGGCTCGTAAGATATCGCTAAGCTGAGAGAGTAGTTGGTTACGCTCTTGTACAGCAAATCCTCAGCCCACGTATCGCTTACACCACTAATTCAGATAGGAGGGTTTGGCAACGCCTAACCGATGACAGTAAAGTATTGCCGGCGTGCTCACAGTCATATTGAGATGAAGAAACTTCGTACGGTGGCAACATAAGTGGGCTAGGAGGCATACAAGAAACTTCGTGTGGAAGCTGGCATGGAGAAATCGTCTACAAGAACTTTTTGAACGTCCCGTAGAACCAATTTAGCTAAAAAAAAAAACTTTTACTGTAGCTAAATATCTGTTTTCTCTTTTACATATTCCTACGAATATGTTTTTTATATAGAAATACATTTTTTTTTTGAAACTGCCATTCTAAAAAGGGATGGACTTGCTTTCCTGTGTTCAATGCGTTCCATGCGTTCGACGTACAACTTCCCTCGGGAAGTCACTAGTTCTTTTTTCAAACGTAGGCAAGTGGCAGTGGCACCGGATTAGATTGAGGTGGGCGCTTGCCAGGCTCGACTCCCTTACTCAAATGACTCTAAACAAAGACGAGTATAAAATTTGAAGCCTAATGATATCCCATTGACGAACACTCCTAAATTTTTTAACACTAATCTCCCTACCTGTACGACTACCAATCTAATTAAACTCCCTCTAACATAAATCCATGAAACTAATTCTTCGGAATCATGCAAAACATCGATTGCAGGGTACCGACCTAATGCTTAAAAATCGTGTCTGCCTGTCGAACATATAGGCTGATTAAAAAGCGAGGACGACTTGGAGAGAGGGTTTTACCGTCACATAACTAAATTATCAACGTTGATGCTTTGCGACTGATTGCAATGGCCAGATTTCAATTGAATGCAATCTTTGATGCTATATATTCAATAATTCTGTTTAATTTTCAATTCAAAAGGGAGACCTTCAGCTCCCAATTTCTGATTCCTCCTCAGAACATTTTTTCACAGGGTGCTCCCTATAAATAGACCATCATGATGTTTACAGTATACTCCAAAGGAAAAGGTACTACAGTTGCTTCATTCCTCACACACCATCAAAAATCTGGCAATTCAAAATGCACGTTCTGTTAAGAGTCGTAACACAAAAAAGTTCGCTTGCATAAGTTTGAGCGTGTTAAGAAGGCTCACCACATTGTAATTGCAAAAAACCCATCATTGCAAAAAGGTATTCTTCCCTGTAGGTGAAGACATTCGTCCCTCAAATAGTTTCTCAGCAGAAGGCCCTTCCTCATGAACGAATTTTACAGACTCCGAAAGCCTATTGAGAAGGTTCAGCAGAGAGATGACTTCATTTCGTTGCAGCTGAAGCTGAAATTTCACCAGGAAGCCCATTATAACTTTCACAAAAAAGAACTTCCTCGAAGAATGCATATGAGGAATAGACAGATTAACTTGAATGTATTATACAATACCAAACATTTTTCTAAATGAGAAGAAATAGTTTTAACCATAGCAATGAATGCTAGATTTTAGAAAGGGATATATATTTGTGACTCCATATATATAAATTCCTCTTTAAATATGTTTACTCATCAACTGCATTTTCATTTGTTTCATTCTGTTTCCTCATTAATTTTCTTCAACAGATAAGTTTATTTAAATTACCATTTATATAATAAAAGTATACTGGCACAAATTTTCTCGTGTGTCTAAAAGAGGCAAACATTATAAATGTAGTTTCCTGGTCACTAGATACCACATACTTTTTAATGAGTTGAGAAAAATATGATTATTGATCTACAAAGAAAGATAACCCACACAACAACCCATAATGCCCCCTCAGCACCTAATGAAAATTTATCAACATCTTAGACCATATGGTCAAAGCATGAAGATGGTTCTCAAGGGCTAGCTTAAACTATAGATGACCTTAATAAATTCTTTAAAAGGAATAGCTTGTAATGGAGTATGGGAAAATGAGAAAGGGATTTCTCCACGCATTGTCTATGGTGCAACAGGTTATAAGATCAGCATAAGGTATAATTTCTCAGGGGAAGGAAGGCAAAGTTTTAGCCTGTACCAGTCAGAGGATTTCAATGGTAATAGTAACTAATTGAATGCAAATATGTATACACATTTAATGACATGATAACGAAAAATGAAACTCATGATGTCGATATTTCACTCGATTTATTACTTGTCTGGTAGGACCAAACGGTGCCAGGACTATCTATTTAGGGTGTGCTTACTGTTGCTTCTGCTTTAGAAAGAAGGGAAGGAAGAAGCAAAGTTTTCTAGCTTATCCTAAAAGTGCTTTCTAGACTTTTCTTCTAATGGAGGCACTTTTTAGATAATGTTACCAAACACTTATTTTTTTAGAGAAGTCCCCTTTTGCCTTTAATTCACAGAAGCACTTTTTAAGACAATATTGAACCTAGTTTAATTTCAATGGAGAAGTAATATTAATATGCTCTTGCTGAGTGTAAAAGGTTCATGAAGAAAGTAACATACAGGCTGATATATGCGGTTTTTTCCATCAACAGAAAAAAGGATCTTTAACGATGTAGCAAGACCAAGGACTTGAAGCTTGCCCCACAAGCGGCACTTTTCACATCCAACGCAGTCCATAATGGCACTGCAATAGGCACAACATATGAAATTGGTTAATTTCTAGGTCTGTAGGTTCATATAGCATGTCAACTTTGTGAAATATACCTGATGTTTTTAAATTGCTTCTGAATCTGCTGTTTCAGCTCTGGCCCATTTTCACCTTGCCAAAGCCTGGCTTCATCGTATGGTAGAGGACAAGCAGACTGTAACTTTTGATTATAGAGTAGCTGTCTTACCAATGATTGTGTCTTCAGGTCCTCCTCAGGGTTGCCAGTGTCATAGTCAGCCTGTTCCAAGTAATCTGCAGCCTAAAACTCACCAAGGAGAAGAGTTACCAAAATACAGAAACCAACAGAACCACAAACCAACTGTTGCACAAGCAGATCCATCATAAGAACTACGTTAATAAAAATAAATTTTCTTGAGGTGCATGCATGTGAAAATGCAGTTTTACAAAGAAATATGATGAATACATAACACCCACATAAAAAGGGCAGATATGAATTGATAAACAGAGAACATTTTGTTTGCACATCTATTTAGGATGTGCATGTAATACTGAATCATCTCCTTCCTTCCAAAAGTAGATGTTTGTTATTTTGGATGCCCGCATTGATCTTTTTAATGATTATACCTAAGCATATTTTTTTATGTGCATATGCAGGTACATGCACAGACCACAGAAAAGCAGCTGCACATAAGCATATGACACATGCATATTGAGGAAGAGTACAAACTTCTAATCTATAGATCCGAGTGGACGAGCATGATTGATGAATTCCATATGCAAGCGAAGATATTAGATCGAGTTAAAGGATGGGTTTACAGATTTGCATTTAAACTAGTTTTTTCTTTCTTGAATTAAGAAAGGGACCATGCATTAGAACATATTATTGGACCATGTAGCAAAGAAATGCACAGCCTTCCCAGCACAAACACGAACTTTTTCATGTATCTGCAATTTATAAAGAAAAAGAATCCGGCTTCTTTCCATGTGACTAATATGAAATAATAATATAAAAAATATAAGAATTCAATAACCATCTCATATAGCAATAGAGTAATACCTTCTCCTCCTCCTCCTCACCCCCCCCCTCCCACTCTCCCTCTCCCTGTGCCTTCCCTTCTCGAATTCAATTGTCTATATATTTCTTTAGTCTAAGCACAAGACTCCACTAAGTCATCCACATCAGATCATCACTTGCACGTTCAGTGAACCGACAGCTCGACTGCTCAATTTTTGTCCACTTGATGTCCCCAGTGAACTTGCTCAAATAATCCATGTTATGCTTTCTGGGTGTCTATTCTTATCATTCCACTCGATCCTGACTATACAAGCATATAATCTCAATTGCTAATGCTGTAAGGTGCCTACTCCTCTTTTTCATGTCAACAGCCCATGATTTGATCTAATCATCATTATAAATTCTGTCAATGGCAATTCCTTCTCATAACTATATAAACAGTACAAAAAAAAATCCAACTCAACTAAGCCTTAATCCCAAACTAGTTGGGGCCGGCTACATGAGTCCTTTTCCTCCATTCTGTTCTGCTTAGGGCCAACTTTCTGAAAGATGTATCAAGTTCTTCCTTACTACTTCATCCTATGCAATTTCTAGTCTCCCTCTACCCCTCTTTCCTTCTACATATATCAAAGCACTCCATATTAGTTCAAAAATTCAATTATCCATAGACAAGAAAGAATCCAAATGATACAATCATTCACATAGATGCTAGATAATTACAGAATCCAGATGTTCCAATGGATCAAGCAGTCCCAAGTGCCAACTAAACCTAAACCATAAAGGAAGAAACTAAATCAAGATAAAATTTAAAGCTTTCTAGGAGAAGATGTACTGGTGCCAATAAAAAATAGTTAACATAGTTAGACCATCATTACCTCTTCTCAAAAACATTCTTACTCTTTTACCACAAGGCAGTTAAGGAAACATAAGCCAAGACATCTAACTCATAGTAAAACCCATCTTCCAGCTGAAGCTTAACATAAAAATGGGTCTGTGAAAAACCCTTTATCTTCCTAATTTATGGACCCACAACAAGAGATTCTACAATCTCATCCAAAATAATGGTGATGGGCATTGCATCTGTCCTGAATGTCAAAAGGAGGTCCAACAACGCACCCCTTTAAAAGAAGATTATCAAGAGTTATATCTTTGTAGTAGCTAATAATTTAAACTCAGTCTCTTTGAGCAGTTTTAGAGGTTAATCTTAGCAATCAAGAAAAATTTATGACTGTCCAATTAAAAATTTAAGATTTTACTGCAAAACCCAGACCAAGACCACCTGTTGCATTCTTCTTCCTCTTGACTACCAAGAAAAACACATCTTAATAAATACTTTCTAACCCAGGCTCTCATAAATTCATTGTCCCTAAATAATCCTTTCAGAAACTACCTCTATGAATTCAAGAAAGAGACATTGATCTTGATGCTCCATCAACCAAACCCGTTAATAATATATTCTTTCCTCACTTTGAATTAGAACCCCACAAGGACTATAATTTAGAATCATGGAACCTCTCTTAGGTACCGATATCCATGCTTGAACATGGCATTGATATGACATTAGGACACAAGACTGTAAAAGAAAAAAAAATCAGAAAGTTGTCTCAGAAGAACCGGGCATTTTCCATGCTATAAGTGAAATCTTTTATGGTTAAGTTATAGAATTTGTCAGAACTTATATGTGAGATATCCAAATGTGTAAGCAACATGTTCAATATTATGTCATTTGCATTGAGAGTGACATGGAAAACAGAAAATGGGAGAACAAAACTACCCTACTTTCCTAGAATATAACTTTATGAAGGCATTTATCACATGGAAATATCAAATCTAGAAATATCTGTAGGGTTAAAAGAAAATACCTTTGTCAGTGCTCGCAGAACAAAGAGAAATGTAAAGTAGAGATTTCTAACACGATCTGGATGTCTTAACACGCGATCATACAATAATTCAAGATTTTGGCCCCACTGAAACCGTTGAGAAAAATGGATGTCAGAGACTTATTAACAACAGCATTTTTCTAAAACAAACAGATTTCTGAAATTAATTTTTCAAAGTGTGCGGAAGATACCAAGTTGTTGCATTCATCAATGAGATAATCAGAAGCTATGTGAACTGAAATTGAGGAATGCAATCCCGAAATCAACTTGTATAACACTCTTTTCTCCTGGCAAAGTTCTTCTGAAGGATCTGAAAAAGACCAAGCTTAGAACTAAATGACAGCTCAGACCAATACAGTTATCTACTAGTCATTCAACACATTTTCATTCACATTTCTTAATGTTATATGACCGGAAATATGAGTAGAAGAGTTAAGGCCATGAAGAGAAAAGGGTATATATCACATCGATTAGCACAATTCGCATAACCTACCACACTGAACAATGGGCTTCAGATTTTGTGTGTATCTAAGCTTATGCATATGTTTGCTTGTGCATAATTGTTCATACATATGCATGGACCTGAGATTCTATGATGAGAAACTAAAGGAAAGGTAAGGAAAATGATAACCGGGCTTGGTATTCATAGGTCTGCAGATACTTATGCCTACCCTACTAAGATATAGACCTATTTAATTTCACTTCTTTCATATTCCCGGCAAGCAAGCAGACTAAGAGAGTATACATGAATAAAAGAATTTATACTTTTGACTCATAGATACACATCATTTATAGTTTACTTATAATAAGTGATGACATCCAGAGTCTGGACGGAAGAGTTTGATCGTATCATGAACAAAAAGAGGTAAAAAGTAAGGGGGGTGACGGGAGGTAGGGGGATAAGGGGAAGTGGGGTAAATATCATCATTACATAGGCTAGACTTACAAAGTAAAGACAGACCCAGTAAACCAAGGTAAACATGTAACAGTGTGGAGTGATTGAGCATTCCCTAATTGATTTTGATGAGCACAAAACATTTAGAGTATATCTTATGTTGCTCTAATGAATTCAATCTAGTATTTCAGGGAAATATGTGAATATCCGTTTAAGTACCTCGAGCTTTGGTTCAAAGTAATTTGGCTAAGAGTTGAACTCAATTTGAACCAAAATCTGCATCACGAGTCGACTCCGGAACTTTACGAGTCGACTCCGAGTGGTTTAAAGTTTCTGGCACAAGCTCGAGTCGACTCCGGCACTCTATGAGTCGACTCCGACTGAGAACAGACAGAACGACAGAACGATGGTTTTTCGGACCCTATCAACGAGTCGACTCCAAAAGGTTTCGAGTCGACTCCGACGCTTGGCGAGTCGACTCCAGATGATTCCGAGTCGACTCCAAAGGGTAACAGACAGAAGGACAGAACGATGGATTTTAGACCCTGTTACCGAGTCGACTCCAAAAGGTTGAGAGTTGACTCCGATTATTGGCGAGTCGACTCCCAGTATGTCCGAGTCGACTCTCAAAGAAAATCAGTCTGAAAAGGCAGAGAATCAGTTTTCGGAGATCCTGTGAACGAGTCAACTCCAAGTGTTCTAAAGTCGACCCCCCAAGTCAGCCGAGTCGACTCCAACAAGGCTCGAGTCAACTCTGATGCATAACAGTTCAAAAGACAGAGAATCGATTTCTCGGTTTCTGTGAACGAGTCGTCTCCCAAAAATATCGAGTCGTCTCTCAAGTTAGCCGAGTCGACTCCAAGTAAACCCGAGTCGACTCGAGGAAGAAAAACAGAAAGATGGATTTCTGGAACCCTGAGAATGAACCGACTCTTAAGTGCCTGAGTCGTCTCCAGCTGTTGGCGAGTCGACTCCAGTTTTGTCCGAATCGACCCCAAGACGATGAAAGCATTTTAATTCAAATTGTGAACAGTGGGCGAGTCGTCTCCGGTGAAGCGCGAGTCAACTCCAGTAACAGCCGAGTCGACTCCAGATCGCACGAGTCGACTCCGATCCCAACGGATACATTGTCAGGATGTGCAGACGGGACAGAACGGCTCCAAATC
>JAOXJJ010000978.1:178356-196004 GCA_025769935.1 Phoenix roebelenii
AGGACAATAAACCTTAAAAACAAAGAAATGAAGCTAGCTAATCAGTCCTACATTCATAAAAATGATAAATTGATTAAAGACAAGGACTCTATTGTCAAAAAAAATTTAGAACATAAAACAAGCAACCGATTGCATACTCAAAAAATTGATGTCTTAATTAAAGATAAAGAAAGACTAACTAAAAAAATTTCAGAACTTAAAAATAGTAATCATACTTTAAAGAATAATTCAATTACTAATATTAAATCTTTGAGTGAAGAAAACTTGAAATTAACTAAAGAACTTGAAAAATATAAACCGATTGTTGAGAAATTTACCTATAGCTTTGAAAAACTAGAAATGATTCTTAATAGTCAAAGAGCTGTGTTTAATAGAGTCGGATTAGGATATAAGCCTAAGAACAAGCAAAAATTTCTTAAAAACTTCTTTGTAAAAGCCGGTGAAAATATAGCTAAAAATGTAACATGTTTTTGTTGTGGTAGAATAGGACATAAAGCTAATATATGTAACCATAGAAAAACAGAAGTTAAAAAAAAGATTAAAAAGATTTGGGTTCCAAAAGAAACTAACATAACTAACCTTGAAGGATCCAAGAAAACTTGGGTACCTAAGATTGTATGATTTCTTTGTGTAGGAGTGTCTTGCAGCCAAGCTTAATAAACACTGTTGGTACTTGGATAGTAGCTGTTCAAGACACATGACAGGTGACAAGGAGCAATTCTTCACCCTAGAGTTTAAGAAAGGAGGCGCGGTGACTTTTGGAGACAATAACCAAGGTCACATCATTAGTATCGGTAAAATACAAATCACACCTTCAACCTTTGTTGATAATGTTCGGTTTGTAGATGGTCTTGAGCATAACTTACTTAGTGTTAATCAATTATGTGATAGAGGTTTTGATGTTTTGTTTAAGCCATCTATGTGCATCATAACCAATTCAATTGACAATAGCTTAGTTTTCAAATGACTAAGACGTGACAATATTTATGTAGTAGATCTTGACGATCTTGCTAAAAATAGCTACTGCTTAGTAGCTAATGATACTAAGGTCAATGAAGCGAGTTGGTTATGGCACCGTAAGTTAGGTCATGCAAGTATGGATACACTATCTAAATTAATTAAAAGAGATTCAGTGATTGGTTTGCCAAAGCTAAAATTTGAGAAAAATAAAATCTGTAGAGCGTGTCAATTTGGCAAACAATCTAGAAGTTCTTTTAAATCTATAAATTGTGTCTCTACTACTAGACCCCTTAAGCTACTTCATACGGATCTTTTTGGACCAACTAGGACCACAAGCCTTGATGGAAACAAGTATGGTTTTGTCATAATAGATGATTTTTCCAGATACACATAGGTGATGTTCTTAGCTCATAAAGATGAAGCATTTTTAGTATTTAAGAAATTCCATAAGAAAGTAACTAATGCAAAAAATACTTCACTTATAGCTATTAGGAGTGATCATGGAACGAAATTTGAAAATTATCTATTTGAAAAATTTTGTAGTAAAAAGGGGATAACACATAATTTTTCTGCACCTAGGACTTCACAACAAAATGGAGTGGTGGAAAGAAAGAATAGGACCCTAGAGGAAATGGCTAGGACCATGTTGTATAAAAGTGATCTCCTAAAGTATTTTTGGGGTGAAGCTATTAACACATCATGCTATATTTTAAATAGAGTTTTGATGAGACTAATTATAAAGAAAACACCTTATGAACTTTGGAGAAACAGAAAACCCAAAGTAAACTACTTTCATATTTTTGGTTGTAGATGTTTTATTCATAATAACGGTAAATATAATTTAGAAAAAATTGATTCCAAATCTGATGAAGGTATCTTTTTGGGGTATTCTACATCAAGTAGGGCATATAGAGTCTTCAACAAAAGAACTCTTGTTATTAAAGAATTTATTCATGTTGTTTTTGATGAGACTAATGATACTTCCTCTAGTAAGAGAGTAGTTTTTGATGATGATACAGGAATACTTAAGAAAACGATAGATGACATAACTTTACAAGAGGATGAACAGAAGCAAATTGAAGAGACTTCAACAAGCCAAGAGGTAATTACTGAACATGGGCTTACAAAAGCTTGGAGGTATGCTCACGGTCATCCTAAAGAATTAATCTTTGATGATCCATCTCAACCTGTTAGAACTAGAGCCTCTCTTAGAAACTTAAATAATCATCTTGCATTTATTTCACATTTAGAACCTAAAAATATTGAAGAAGCTGAAAATGATGTAAATTGGATAAATGCTATGCAAGAGGAACTAAACCAATTTACAAGAAACAGAGTATGGAACTTAGTTGAAAGACCTTCTGAATACTCAATAATTGGAACTAAATGGGTGTATAAAAATAAACTTGATGAAAATAGAGTTATGGTTAGGAACAAGGCTAGACTAGTAGCAAAGGGCTATAATCAAAAAGAATGTATAGATTTTGATGAGACCTTTGCTCCTGTGGCTAGACTCGAGGCAATTAAATTGTTACTAGCATTTGCATGTTTTAAAGATTTCAAATTATTTCAAATAGATGTAAAAAGTACTTTCTTGAATGGGTATATTAATGAGGAGGTTTATGTAGAACAACCTCCTGATTTTGAAAACCATCAATATCCCAACCACGTTTACAAATTAAATAAAGCACTTTATGATCTAAAGCAAGCCTCTAGAGCATGGTATGAAAGACTTAGCAAATTTCTATTAGACCATAAATTTTCTAGAGGGATTGTTGATACAACCTTGTTTTTAAAAAGGAAAAACAAAGATATGTTGGTAGTGCAGATTTATGTAGATGATATTATTTTCAGTGCTACTAATAATCATCTTTGCAAAGAATTTGCTGAATTAATGCAGAGTAAATTTGAGATGAGCATGATGGAAGAGTTGAACTACTTTCTCAGACTTAAAATCAAACAATCTAAGGAAGGGATCTTCATCAATCAAGCTAAGTATATCAAGGAGATGCTCAAAAAATTTGATATGGATGGAAACAAGTCAATCAGCACACCCATGAGCTCATCATGCAAACTAGACAAAGATGCATCAGGTAAGTCAGTAGATTAAAAGCTGTATAGAGGTATGATCGGATCATTATTATATCTTACAGCAAGTAGACCTGATATCATGTTTAGTGTATGCTTGTGTGCTAGATACCAATCTAATCCTAAGGAATCACACCTAATTGCAGTTAAAAGAATTTTTAAGTGTCTAATAGGAACAAAAAATATAGGTTTATGGTACTCTACAGGATCAAGCATAAACTTAATAGGGTACACTGATTCTGACTTCGCTGGTTGTAAACTTGATAGAAAAAGCAACAGCGAGTCATGTAAATTCTTAGGAGAAACTTAATCTCATGGTTTAGTAAACAATAAAACTCAGTTGCACTATCTACGGCAGAAGCCGAATATGTTGCTGTCGGGAGTTGTTGTGCTCAAATTTTATGGATCAAGCAACAACTTGAAGATTATGGCATTAAACAAGATAAGATTCCCATAAATTGTGATAATACGAGTGCCATAAATCTAACTAAAAATCCAATTCAGCACTCAAGAACTAAACATATTGAGATAAGACATCACTTCATAAGAGATCATGTATTAAATGGTGATGTGATGCTTGAATTTGTTTGTACTGATGATCAACTTGCTGACATCTTCACAAAACCATTAAGTGAAGATCGATTTTGTACTCTTAGAAAAGGGTTAGGAGTGATTGATCCATTTCTTTGATTATTTCTTTTCATTCATCAATTTTGATCATTAATTTACGTTTGATATAGTATTCCACATTTATGATCATCAAATCATCCCTTGAGCTCTAAAGATTACCATATTTTTTTTCTTTTGGCCCGATTCTAACTTAGACTTTTGTGTGTGCCGGAGCTCGAGTCGACTCGGATATTTCTGAGAGTCGACTCGTAGAGAAGTCGACTCGGATGATTCTGAGAGTTGACTCGTGGTCGAGTCGACTCGCGCTTTACAGGAGTCGACTTGAGGTCAGGAATTCATCTTTTAACCCTAAACGAAATAATTTTTTCCAATCTTTCTTTTTGGCCGCCACTATTCCAAAATCCTCGAGTCGTCTCCTCCGATCATCTCCGCCCTCTCTCTCCCTTTCTCCTTCGGTTTTTTCCTCTTTCTCACGCCTTTTCGTCTTAGGGTAGGTCAAAATGCCTAGAAAAGTTGTTGTCCCTAGCCGGAAGAGATCCCTTGCAGCGAGCGGCGGCGATAGACGGTCTAAGGATCGGAATGAACCCATGAGGTCTCCACCTCCAGTTTTCTCTCTGCCTAGGTCGATTCCCTCGCGTTCGTGCACCGGAAGGGTCGTCTCTACCGGAAGGAATGTCAATTTTGACTTCCTCTTCCATGAAGGGTTCATTCTAGGGCATCATCTTAGGGTTCAGCGTCTAGAGTATTTCTTTCCCTTGACCTTCCTACCTATCCCGAGTTAGTCCAGAAATTCTATGGCACCGTCATATGGGGTGGCAGTGGTATTCAGGGGAGGGTAGCCAACACCCCAATCTGCATTTCTGAGGACCTCATTGCATGAGTCCTCCACCTCTCTCGAGAGGGGATAGCTCCCACTCACCCCACCGATAGGTCTGAGGCCCTTACGGCCATCCTAGGGAGAGTGCCCCAATCGTCCATTGAGGAGGTTTTTGCAAACCAGCTCTCCGCTGAAATGCTCCTCTTAGTATCATCTCTCGCACTCTCTTTTCCAAAACTGATAGATTTGATTTCATTTCTGAAAAAGACCTTGCCTTAATGTTCTATATCTTACATGATGTTCCTCTCAACTTTCCAAAACTCATTTATAGTTATATTAGTGAACCCCTAGATGAACCTAGATTGAATCTCCCCTACGGTATGCTCTTCACTGACCAGAAGGGTGAACCCTCTCATACACTCCATTTCACTGACCATATGGGTGAGGGTACTCTCCACCGAATGGGATTCCATAAGGTGGAGGGCAGCTGGGTTAGACAATCCTCTACCTCAATACCATCTGACCCCACTGCTCCTTACTCTCCCATCTCTGATCATGACCAGGACATCTCCACAGATCCTTCCACCTTTCCATCCACAGCTGGCCCCTCATCCACTGCCGGCTCCTCATCCTCTGCTGGACCTTCATCCACAGTGCCACTACCTCAGCAGCCTCTAGAGGTCAGAATTAGTCCTGAGTAGCTTAGAGAGTTGAGGGATGACATTGTAAGGGAACTCAGAGGTACTACCAATACGCCCTCCACTGATCTCACCCCCTCCACAGTAGCGGTGTCTCTTATGGTAGCGGAGGTCAAGGAGGAGCTATCCAGCTTGAGGAGTCTAGTACAGGGTCAGTATATGAGATTCTTCGAGATTCAGAAAACTATCAAACAAATGCAAGACTTGGTGAGGTCCGAGCTACTAGGCCTGAATCAAGGAGCAGAAAGGGTTGCAAACACAGTGATAGACAAGCTAGAGACAATCAACAAAAGTGTAACCCAACTGATCCAGACTCAAGCTCGGGCGACTTCCGAAATAATTGCGCAACTAGGGAATGTCCCAGAAGGAGTTTCTTGCTCCTATAGTGTCAGCGGAGAAGTATGGGAGCTTCATCTTCTTCTTCTAGACGTCCTTAAATTTGTATTTTTGTTATCATTTAAAGTTCTTTTGGATTTTCAATCATTATACTCAAATTTTGTAATACTTACAATGAATTGAAGTCTTTTTCCAAACAAAAACTTGGATACATTGTGCTTTCTGTGTTATGAGTATTGTGTTATGAGCACTGACTACATTGATTCTTTGATGTTTCACCTTTTTGCAATGATGACAAAACGGGGGAGAAAATATGATACATTGTATGTAAAGGGAATCAGTAAACAAGAATTTTTTTAAGTCAAATGTGATTTGTTCTTAGTGGATTTGATACCTCGAGGCTTATTATCTCTCTATTGGGGCTCCTCAAGGAGTAATCTTCAGAATCTATTCAAGGGATATTCAAAGATTAGTTGAATCATATTCAAGAATAAATCATCAGATTTTTTCTTCTACAAAAGAGAACATTAAAAGAAAATTCAGAAAACTTAAACAAAATTCAAACAAAATTGAATGCACATGTTAAGGGGGAGAATCTGAAATTCTAAGAAAGCAAATTCATTAAAGACATATAAGCCAAACAATTGATTGCATGATTTGAAGGATTATATAATTCCAAATAAAAGGGGGAGCTTTAATTTCAAAGTATACTGACTCATACCTTTCAATTTTGGATATACTAAATGACTAGACATTTGAATTTATTTCAAAATCTTATCTATGAATCACTTCTTAAATGAGCAATTCACTTTACAAATACTCAATGTTTTGTCATCATCAAAAAGGAAGAGATTGTGGAGTGGTTGAGCATTTCCTAATTAATTTTGATGAGCACAAAGCATTTAGAGTATATCTTTTGTTGTTCTAATGAATTCAATCTAGTGTTTCAGGGAAATATATGTGAATGTCTGTTTAAGTGCCTCGATCTTTGGTTCAAAGTAATTTGGCTAAGAGTTGAACTAAATTTCAACCAAAGTCTGCATCACGAGTCCACTCCGGAACTTTACGAGTCGACTCCGAGTGGTTTAAAGTTTCTGGCACAAGCTCGAGTTGACTCCGTCACTCTATGAGTCGATTCTGACTGAGAACGGATAAAACGATAGAACGATGGTTTTTCAGACCCTGTCAGCGAGTCGACTCCAAAAGATTTCGAGTCGACTCCGACGCTTGGCGAGTCGACTCCAGATGATTTCGAGTCGACTCCAAAGGATAACAGACAGAAGGACAGAACGATGAATTTTAGACCATGTTACTGAGTCGACTCCAAAAGGTTGAGAGTCGACTCCGATTGTTGGCGAGTCGACTCCCAATATGTCCGAGTCGACTTCCAGAGGAAAGCAGTCTGAAAAGGTAGAGAATCAATTTTCGGAGACCCTATGAACGAGTCGACTCCAAGTGTTCCAGAGTCGACCCCCAAGTCAGCCGAGTCGACTCCAACAAGGCTCGAGTCGACTCCGATGCAGAATAGTTCAAAAGAGAGAGAATCGATTTCTCGATCTTTGTGAACGAGTCATCTCCTAAAAATATCGAGTCGCCTCTCAAGTCAGCCGAGTCGACTCTAAGTAAACCTGAGTCAACTAGAGAAAGAAAAATAGAAAGATGGGTTTCTAGAACCCTGAGAACAAGCCGACCCTTAAGTGCCCGAGTCGTCTTCAGCAACAGCCGAGTCGACTCCAGTTTTGTCCGAGTCGACCCCAGGATGAGGAAAGCACTTTAATTCAAATTGTGAACAGTGGGCGAGTCGTCTCCGGTAAAGCACGAGTCAACTCCAGTAACAGCCGAATCGACTTCAGATCGCACGAGTCGACTCCGATCCCAACGAATACATTATCAGGATATGCAGACGAGATAGAACGGCTCCAAATTACTTTCTAACGGTTAGTTTTTAAAAGGAACCACTTAAATAGCCAGAGTAAACAGTAGTAGACAATAAGAGAGTTATTTCATCTAAGCATAAAAGATTTTTCAACCACCAAGAGCTTAAGAAGAGTAAATCCAAGCAAAGGAAGGAAGAAGTGCATTCAACTTAATCCGAGAAGTACTTCCTTCGCATTCAAGGCTCTACTACTGTCCTCCATTCTTCGGCACATTCAAAAGAAGACTCAAAAATCGAAAAGCCTTCATTTCCTCATCTAAAATCTGTTTGAGGGCTTCTAACTCTACTTTGTTTACATTGTCTCTCACTTGCTTTTTAAAAAGCTTTCTTTGAGAACTTTTAAACTCTCATTTTGTATACTTGATTCAATCAGAGGATTGAATCAAGGGTTGTAAGGTTTGTTGGTGAGCCAAAGATAAAACCAACAGTGTAAGGTTGTAGTTGGTGAACCTGGAAAAACCAAGTGGGTTTGATTGTGAATCCGGAAAAATCAAGTGGGTTCGATTGTGAACCCGGAAAAATAATTAGGTGGTTATAGTCGGTGAGCCTGTGAAAACCGACCGAGTTCGTTGTGATCTCGTGAAAATAACAAGTTGGATTGTGAGCTTGTAAAACAACCGTCTGTAATCCTAAGGATTATAATGAACTCCTAAGTGCGGCTTGGGGAGTGGATGTAGGAGCAAGAGTTGACTCTGAACCACTATAAATTTTCGGTGTTTGTATTGGACATTGTCTCTTTCACTCTCTTCACTCATTGCATCTAGTAATCCAACTAATTCACTTGCAATAGATTTAGTTACTCACTCATCTCATTTTTAATTGATCAATATTTAATTAAAACCCAATTCACCCCCCCTCTTGGGTTGTCTCCTTGGGCAACAAACAGGACATCCCATGTCTAGAAAATATATTATTGCTTGTAGTAAGCATCAATGATAAAATAAAGAAACCGAAGAAGGTGATCAGCTAGGATAACAAACAATTACCTAGCCAACAAGCCATTTTTTTATATAAAAAAAAGAAGAAAATCAACGATAATGAAGGTTAGTGACCCAAACCATCCTTAGATTTCCAAGGAGAAAAAAATGCCGATCGAGAGACTTTCAGAGACATCAGCTTAAAGTGGTAATCAAATTCAAGCATCCACATCCTTCACACTAATTATGACATTCATTGTTTAGAGCTTTAGCAACAAATTTCTACTCTTTTTGTCTGTTAACAGGTCCAATCAATTCAAGTCCATTGCTTTCAATCTTTATTGCAACATAAGTGGGAGAGGTTAAATCACCATCCTCCTTGAACCCTCACCTATCTTTGGAGCCCTTGAAGATATAGTACTCAGAAAAAAGTCAAAGTATGAAAGAAGAAGAGTAAGATGCGTTTGAGATGTCACACCCAATGACTAGAATATTGCCTAACAATACTTAGACTAAATATGTTCTTCAGATATAGTTATGATGATGTTCTGGAGCTTCTAAACCAACTGATTTCAAAACTGTCAGATAATTAACAGACTTTGCATAAGTATGCCTATAAACAATCAAGTTTTCTCATATGATGCTTCATAAAAGAGAGCGAGACACACACACACACACACAGAGAGAAAGAGAGTTTTCTCATTGATGTGTTCCAATGTTTATCTAATAGTATCATTTGTGTCTTAAGTGGTAACATAACCTCTGACTCCACGAACTTATCAATGGCAGATAAGGAAAAAATGAAAAAATCTATTGAAAATTAAACTTGTTAGGAAAAAAACACTAAAATTGATTATTAACTAGCATTTCAAGCTCAACCAAAACCACTGTTATAAAAAAATGCCTAGACAACTAAGAATATGTAATTCACACAGAACTAACATTTTGGAAAGTTTTCTTTCTAAACAGCAAAAAGGGAAAAAAATCTACTGAAAATTAAACTACTAAAAAAAACATAAAACTTGATTAATAACTAGCATTTGACCACAACCAAAAGAACCATCAAAAAATTATCTAGATAACTAAGAATGTATAATGTGCATAGAACTAACATTTTGGACAATTTTCTTTGTAAACAGCATCCCATATCCTCCTAGCTGAGGAACCTGTATAACCAGTGTAGCGTTCAGGGTTTAGCTGTAGGTTCACATATGTCATCTCGGCTGCAAAATAAAACAAACCATGAGTTACTCTTTAGAAACTCAGAAATATGCAATAACAACATTTAAAACAAAAGGAAACACAAAAGTTATCAGAAACCAAAATTACCATTATCGGTTTCATCATCATATGTCCATGGATTGTCAATTTCAATCCACCCTCTGAATGCTCTAGTATCAAGTGTCCTGTCCACAGCAGCCTGTGGTTTCCCCTCCTGACAAATCATATCATCAGTGGGAAGCCCACCAGAAGGCTTCTTAAATGGTGCTGGAAATTCACTTTCTGGACACTCACAAACAGTGCAATCTCGAAGTTGGCACATCCCATCCTCAGGCCAGAATGGACAGTCACACCACAATTTAACCTATCAAAGTAAAAATCCAACACTTTATTCAAAGATGAAAAGCATATATATAAGATTTCCAAGTGGGGTAACATGCTACAGTTGCAGCATAGCAGCATAACAAGGAAAGAGCATTATAAAACAATACATACATACATACATAAGAAAAAGAAAATAATCAAGTATCATGTTTCAGACAGGTCATGACTATTTCGATCGTTTTAAATGATGTCACAAGTTGATATTGGAGGCCATAACTGCAGAATACTCGGATATTTCTAAAAGATCTTAATGTCATGCTTTCTGTTAAGTCTTGATATGTTTTAGCACAACCAAATAAAAAAGTTAGTTCTTTTCGTACACAAATGGTAACCTAATTATTATTGAGCACAGGTCAGAGTAACTGTTTAATCACCTGAAATTATTAGGAATTTATGATTTGATAGTCAACCATTAAAGTATATACATGTGGAAAAATAAGTTTATCTCCAACATTTAGTATATAAAACTAAGACAATGTAGAATTATTTTATCACACCAACAAACAGAGAATAAAGTGAGTGAGAGAGAGTTTTACCTCAAAGAGTACAAAAATGCAACTTCCTAAGTGGACAATATTTTGTGCACATTCAAAACAAGCCAAAAGTTCTAATATCTTGAAACAAGAATGAGGCAGATACAATATACAAAGAACTTGCATAGAGGACAACTTCAGAGAAGAAGGAGAAGGCAACTAGGGAAATGTAGAGCAAAACCAGAAGATGTCTCCATGTAATTCCTAGCAATGCTCCATGTAATTCCTAGCAATGCTCCATATAGCTTTATTGTGCACCATTACTGACAAACTTAAACTGACAAGATATTCACTAGACTATTCTATTGTTCACGGTCACTGTGAAGTTTGTTAATCTTGCAAGGTGTGAGGACTTTGGTTTCTTGAGGTAATTTGGCTCTTCAGTTATAGTTTGTTTCTGGAAAATGCATGCAATGCCCTATGCCTAAACTTACCTGCTTCTCTCTTTGCCAGGACTTTTTTCAAAGGTAACTCTTGATGCCAGAGTTTCCAAGAAGAGGAATAAGAAGATGAATGGCCAATAAGGGCTCAGAGCAGATAAAAACCATGAGGTGACCAAAATCACTATCAGTTGCATCAGCAAAGGACCATTTGTGAGAAATTAAAGATTAATGATCAGATGAGTTGGGAGAAGAATCTGGGCCAAGGTTTTAAATATTTGCTGGACAGGGCTGTCCACTTTTCCGGTGGAATAGGACAACCCACGTACCAACACACGAGGCAGTGGATGTCTCATTCCCAGTCTATTTCTTGACTTATCCCATCCTGACATTCAGGGAGGTGGGATGCTCTACCATCCAACTAGTATTAAAACCTTGATCCAGGAAATACACCATCCAATCAAATACTAATTGTTTTAGCATGCTTAGCTTCAGTCTCACCTCACTTCTGATTTGGTATGAGATATAAGGATTCAAATTTTACACTAAACTGGTCCTTCCTAATCTTTGAAAAGGGAGGCCATCTATATTTCTTTGTTTCTGTCTTTTCTATTCACTATTTTACCTTTTTACCTAGCATCCTCTTTCCAAAAAGAAGGCGGGGGAGGGGGAGAAACAATTTTCTGTATTCAGCCTTGTTTAGTTTCATTGTGCACATATCCATACAAAGATCACCCTGTAGAGCTTTTCTCCTGATCTCTAGGCTTGCTTTTCTTCCACAGCATTGGATCCTTTTCGCATTCATAGAAGCTATCCTAAAGTGAGATTTAACAATCCCATTCAGTCCTATATTATACTTTGAGACTTCTTAATGACAAACCCATCTTATAAGCCTCTATTTCACTGCATTAAATCCTTCAGTATCTTCTTTTTTAATCTCACCCTTCCACCAGACCCATTGTCAAAGCATGAGATATCTGCATTTAAGTTCCCTTTTCCCTTATAAAAACTTTTCATTCTTTTCTCCTTTCTCCCTACGTAATTTGCCAGAGTAATCTTCTTATCTCAACTTGTAACCATCTTTTCCCACCTTTCTAAGCCACAAAAAGTGTGAAATATTAAACTAATAGAACTATGCCAAGTTGGTATTCTGATGATGCATTGTAGGAGTGTAGATCATCTGGAAAGCTAAAAGATTTAGTTCTAGTCTTAATTATGTCATTTTATTTCATTTTATATGTGATTTGGGATGTCTAAAGTTGTATACTGATATTATTGAGTAAAGGGCAGAGGTTAAAAGATCTCGAGCATTATCAAGGGACTTATCAAGCCATGGAACTGTTGCAGTATGAACAGTAACCAAAAGCATTTACGGTAGCGTGGACGATTTTATGTCAGGACAGGCTTTATTGTTATAAATAGAGACCTAATGCAGTCTTTGGAATTATTATTTAGATTTTGTTATGAATAAAAGTGGCTGTAGGGATTCTTTCTTTTCCCTATCTTCTTCGTGAATTCTTCTTACATGCTTTCCTCTCTACCAGTCACCTCTGCCCTGTTCTCTCTCATTTCTTTGCTTAAACACTGCTTTTAAGCAACGAATAGCTGTTGATGATCAGATCTGACATCAAAACTGAGGTTGTTTGTATCAGCAACTAAAAAGAAGCTTCAAAATTGTGAAGAATTCATACCTAAATTCAGATCTCAGTCAAATTTATTTTCTGTTACTTTTGTCATATCCCTAATGTCGACTGGGGTTACATCATATGAGATGGCACTTCAACGTGACTAGAATTAAACAAGATCTGACATCAAAACTGAGGTTGTTTGTCTGAGCAACTAAAAGGAAGCTTCAAAATTGTGAAGAATTCATACCTAAATTCAGATCTCAGTCAAATTTCTTTGCTGTTAATTTTGTGATATTCCTAATGTCGATGGGGGTTACATCATATGAGATGGCACTTTGAGGTGGCTAGAATTAAACAAGTGTAGACACAATGGAAGCAGACCTTGAAGACATGGATTCTCATTCAGAAGCCACCAGGAAGAGATTAAAGGATCATATCACTAGAAAGGAAGGCATGCTAGAGAAGATTAAGGATATGCTGACCTGGCAACAAAGGCATCTGCCAAAATTGAATATCTCATCACCAACCTCTGATGCTAACTCACCTACTTTGGTAGTTTTAAAGTCAACTAGCCTGAAATAGCTATAACTCCCATTGATGGGTCATTTTACAATTCCCAAAGGATTTATTCATCAACAGAATCATCCAAACTAGAGATCCTAGACAGCTGGAGCTATACCAAAGTCATCCAGGTAACACCTTGTTGATTTTGATTAAGTGGTGCAGTGTTTTCGCTTTTCAATCCTTCAGGACCGTAAACTTTTCAATTTGAATTCCGAGGACATCAAAATGTTTACTTAGATGTTACATAGCGACAATCTGGATATTTAAGAATTGATGCGTAAAGATCATTCCCGTAACATTTGACTCTTTTTTTCAGTTAGAGAAAAAGGATTTGGAAATAAGGGTTATTGATTCAATAGTCAAATTAGTGGGGATTTATAGAATCAATAGACAGCAACATTATTTCTTCACTTGGTTGACACTGACTAACAAAGTAAGTTCAACCTCTTGGAGGTGTCAACCTTGGATTTAATTACAAATAAGATGCGGATGATCCAATAGAGGAGAAATCAGTCACTGGTTGCAAATGGAAAAGGAAATGTTCTTGCCAATTGATTAGTTTCACCAAATATGTCTTTTTTCATTAGTTTCACAAGAAGAATGACTTTGGAACCAGCCTACATAACAGAACTCTTTGAACTAGCCAAAAGTACAAGAATCTATGAGCCAGGTCACAACATGACAGTGTGATAACAAAGTTTAGCTCTGTCACCAGTTGTCCCTCCTAGGACCTTACATCGGCCGGACCATAATCGAGTAATAGCTTTTTTCTTTATTGTACAGAACAAATTATAATGTAATGCTCAGCATGATCAAAGATTGATACACTAAATCATGGATCTCTATTATTGCATAAAAATGCTTCAGCTGACACATTATCGCAGCCAAATCGTGAATTTGACAAAATGTCGCACGTAGACACACAACAAACCACAAATTCCAAACGTATATCACACTTAAGCACATAATCATCCTGTGTTTATTCATATGTGGTGCTGGATTAAAAAAGAAAGGATCAATTTACCTTAAAATATCGGAAGAATGGAGTGGTCACGAGTTCTTGAAGTATCGGATGCAACATTTCCTTGTTAAGAGAGTCAACAGTTTCATAGTCACAGGAACAGTCCTCCACCATGCCTGTGAACTTCCTCGAATCCTGCACAAAATATATGTTCCCAATAACATCAAAAGAAAAAAAAAACAGAAGACGAAAAGAAAAGAAAATTTCAAGCAAACCCAACCATCCATCAGATAAGCACTTCTTAATTTTAACCAAAGATCGTAAACTAAAACGCATTGAGGAAGAAGATTAAAGTCGATCAAAAATTTACCGAGCATTCAAAGGGCTTCTCGGTGATCCCAAAGAAAGAGATCTTAGGGACGTTTCTCAAGCTCACTGTCACCGCGAGGAGGACGGCGATCAGAGCCCCTGCAGCCCAGAGCCATCTCCGGCAACTGCCACGGCCGACTCCGCCAGTTTCCACCTTTCCCATCGGAATCAAAACCCTAGATTTCTCGGAACAAGGAAATCTCTCTCGCCCACTCACCGCTTGGAAGGAATATGCACCCCACCGGAGGTTTTGAATCAAAACCCCATTAACCAGAAAATGCACCGCGCCGGGAATTTTGAATCGCTCTGTGTGGAGGCTTCTGACGGGAGACAGAGAGAGAGAAACAGGCGGCGGAGAAGAGAAGTTACGGTCGATTACCGTGGGCTGGGTCCTGTAAAATGGCGCTTCCGTCAACAGGTTGGGCAGATTTTAAGAAAAGGAAACTTCTAAGAAAGAGGTTCCATTGTTTCAGGACTTAAACTTTCATGTATTTCCTCGTTTATACTTTAAGCAATCAGAGTAATTTTTTATTTTTTATTAACAAAAAAAAGAGAGATAAGGAATTAATCTCCATCTTTTCTGTTCAATATCTATTCTGTTGACTCCAACAAGAATCAAACTCAATCTCTTGACAACGTGGTAAAAAATGATTACATCCCAATCTCAGAGCCATGGCAAGAGATGTTATACGGTGTTTTTGATATATTAGATTCGGAGATATAGCCCCTTATAATGCAAATCTAAGAGAGAAGACTTGTAATATGGCATTTACATGTAAAATTATAGGTTTATTGGCATTACCCTTCCTCAGTCCACGGACCAGAATTTCAACTCGTTAATTTAAATAAAAACTGAGGTATGTTAGATCCGATTGATCTAAAATTTTTGAGAATTAAAATAGATAATATTTGAGCAACTTCAGAGTTTAATAGATCAGGGGTTTTTTGGTGAATCAACCGAGTTCTTTTGGATCAATTTCATCTTCATGTTATGCTCAAATGTTTCATATATTATATAATATACTACCAATGTTTCATATATATATTTTTGAGCCAAAATGGATTAAACTTGCTTGAGTTACCAAGTTCAATTGTCCAAATCATTTTCTTTTCTTTTTGAGAAATCTATCTAATACATTCTTTTATTTTATAAGAAAAAATAGGCTACGACCACGTAACCCAGTGGCATGGGTTTCACAAAGTGTCAAATCCACTATTATTAACCATCGGTGACAATGGTATCCAAATCTTCTATTATTAACCACCGGTGATAATAGTATCCAAATACCACTATTATAATCACCGGTGGTGCAGTGTCGAAACTAGTTTCTCATGGATATAAGTCGACAGGACTAATGAATAATCCCCATTGGCGGGCGGGGCCAGAATAGATTATTGTCATGCTAAGAATATATATATATATATATAAACAATTTTCATAAGTTGCCCAGACATACTTCCTAAATTTCATAATATAACACAAAATCTAATTTAAAATAATTACTATCATAATAATAACATGCCTGACCCTTTTAACTAAGTATAAAACATACATCAAAACTAATAATTATTTTATCAAATAACTTAAAAAACATACTTTGAAATATTAGGTTACTTATCTCTTCTTGCTTTAAATCCTACTTCAGGCAGGCGGATCACGTTCACCTATTTAAATATTATTAAATACAATTAACTTCTTTATTAATTTTAGAGCTAAGTAAATCAAAAATACTATTGAACACGACCTTGTAATTGATGAACAGACCCAAGGTGAATAGTCCGAACTCGATGCATAATGGACATGGCCCAATAGGGCCCGAAATCAGCGAGCAATAGGCTCTGGTCAACAGGCCCAAACTCGGCCCACGAAGGGCACAAGCCCATAATGGGCATGGCCCAACATGCCCAAAATCACCGAACTGGCCCAGATTTGAACAGGGCCCAAATGACCGTTCACGACACAATGGTTTTCATCCCGTTAAGCTCAGAACAGGAAAGAAGGGGAAAAAAAAGAAGAGGGAAGAGCCTCAGTGGCGGCCGGGCCTGGGTGGCTGGAGATCGACGGCCACCTGACCGCAGTGGCGGCCTACGGCCGCTGCGATGGCTGGTGGGAAGGAAGAGATAGAGTGCAGTCTCGGTTTGGAGCCGGAATGGAGGAAGAAGAGCAGTTTGGTTCGGCTAGAAATCAAAGAGCAAAGGGAAGGAAGCTTACCGGTGATCAACGGAAGCGGCGGATCTCAGCCATGGGTGGTCAATCCGAAAATCTTGGGATAGGGACGGCGGCGCTTCTGGCAAAGAGAAAAAATGGATCTCGGAACAGAGGAGCAGGGGAGAGAGAGGTCTCGGGTGGTGGTGCTTGGCCGAGGTGGCACGCCGGCCACTACAGAAGGAGAAGAAGGAGAGAGGAGTTGGAGGAAGAGGGAGGAGAAGGTTCTCGGGTGGTGATCTCAGAGGAATGGGGGGTTTTATAGGCTCCTGGACAGTTATGGCGCTTTGATTGCCCACAACGATCGTGGGCAACGGCACCATGGGACGGTCGGCATCCATTCTGAACTCCCTGCAGAGTCGGAGCGTTCAATTGTCATGGAGTGGCCACACTCTGCGGCAGCTCCACTCTGAGAAAGGAGTAGATGCTCCCCTGCTCTGTTTTGGGCCTAGGCTGAAGTCGACTGGGTCGCCGGCTTCAGCCTATTTAGGCCTGTTGCTGGAAACTGGATCTGGGGGCGACCAGTCAGCCGAGAAGGTGGAGCTCGGTGAACGCTGGCGGGCGGCGTCCTTAGCTGGACCTGCAAAGAAGCCGGTGGTCGGATTTTCCGGCGCCGGCCCTTCGATGCCTAAGTCAGAGAGGGCAAGTGTATATGAGGAGAAAACAGTGTGTATGCAGAATCTTTGTCTGCCCGCCCCCTCTAAAATGGAGGAGTTCCCCTTCTATAGAGGGGGCCTGGGTTACGTGTGATGTGATAGGGTGAGATCGCCGTACAACTAAGCATGTCGCACGATCAGGTGAATTAATACTTTGCCGTAGAAGACGGGGTCGGAATCAAGGAGTTGTCACGGCCATCTGGACGCGGTCGAGCTGACTTGCCGTGAAGAATTGGAGATCCGTAGACAGTAGGTGCCACGCGCATTAATTGTTGAGTGATGAGAGTACAAAAAGTGCGACCTACATGTCACTAAAATGAGTGTTATTGCTAACCAATAATGATAAATTCACTGGATTAATATT
>JAOXJJ010000978.1:196104-207900 GCA_025769935.1 Phoenix roebelenii
CCCCCCCCCCCCCCCCCCACACACACACACACACACACTCATAAATGAATTGTTTCCACACACCGTTTTCCGGTGCGTCGGCCTAGATTCCGGACACAAGCGGGCTAGTGAGTGATCGGCTTCCTCGATAGCATCTTTGTGCAGAGGTCCATCCAAAGTGGAAAACTGGTGGTGGAGGCAATGTTGAGAGAGCAACAGCTTTATCCCATGACTCCAAGACTGGTCGGAAGCCTCATCCCTACAATCTTGGTTTCCATAGCGTTAGGATCCAGCTGCACAACCACCCAAGCAAAATTGGCCTGTGTGATCGGCTCCGCTAACAACATCTCCGGAGGAGGCGATGTTGTGAGGAATAGCCTTCTCGTGGAACTCCCAATACAAGCATGGAAGCCTCATGGATACAACCCTAGAGCAACAAGGACAATTTGTTGCCGGGCCTCACTTGTAAGTAAGGCTGCAAAAGGTTCAGGTTGACCTAGGACCTGACCCGACCTGACTTATTTAGATCTAATCCAATCCAATTTAAAGGATCCATGAGGCCGGATCGGGTTCTAAAATTGGACATTTTCTATTTTTCGAGTCAAATATGAGTTTAATAAATTCTAACCCGGCTCAATCCGACTTGATTAGTTTGATTTTTAGAGCAATTTTGGATTTCCTACCTTACGACCCGACATGACCTGACCCGACTACCATTAGGGCCCGCAGGGGTATTTAAGTGTCTCTAGCTCTCTATTCCTCTAATATTTTCTTGTGTTTGAGGATAAGAGAAATGAAAAAAACTATCTTTTGTATGCTATCGAATACCATAAATTTTACATTAAACCTTAAGTTGATTATATTAAATGAGAATACTCTTTTCCTAAAAAGAACGTTCAGACTGATGAAGGTAAAGTAAAGTATAATTTTGCCATGTGGAAGAAAATGAGTTCATGATGAGCATTTGCAGCTCTTGAACTTTGTCATGTGTCATAATCAAAATTATATTTCTCATATTTGCCCTTGTGTGCTTTTCTAGTAATATGTTTTAAAAAATAGTAATATTTATTCTAACAAACTCAGAAGATATCATTGCCGAGAAAAATGATTAGCACGGATGCAATTCTTTTATACTCAAACAAAAAAAAATATTGCATATATGAACAATTTTTTTTTCTTGTAGCTAACAAAGTTGAGCTCATTATTATTAGGTTAGTTTATAATATCATCAATCATTGATATTTAGGCACTTTTCACTTGTATTATTCAGTATAATCTGCTTTATGTCTTAAAGTATGACAGGCTAGCAGAGCAACGGCTAACTATTCTTAATGTATGACAGGCTAGTAGAGCAACAGCTAGCTATTCTAGCAGGAAGCAACGGCTAGCTATATCTCCCATTTAGTTCTTTCTTTCTTTTGTTTCTTTCTTTCTTTAGCCCTTAATTGTAGCCATTGATTATTTCAAACTCTTGTATATATTGAACAAAGCATGCATCAATATAATAAAAGAATACAGAGCATCTTTCCTCCAATCTTAGTTTTCTTCGCATTTGTCATGGTATTAGAGCTATTTTATTTTTTTTTTAATGGCGTCATCTTCAAGTTCGTCCTCGAGTTCTATTTCGAGTGCCTCTGCTTCCATGCCCCATATGGTTGCTGATCATTCCAGCCCATATTTTCTCCATCATGGCGATAGCCCAGGCATCATGTTGGTCTCGCAGCCCCTTGATGGTGATAACTACCCCACCTGGAGCTGTTCCATGTATATGGCATTAAGTGCCAAGCACAAAATAGAGTTATTGATGGGTCTCTTCCCAAGCCAATCCCGATAGATCCTCTGTATATGTCATGGGTTCGTTGCAACCACATGGTCTTCTCTTGGATCATCAATTCTATCTCCAAAGAACTGAGTGCTAGTGTGATCTACATCGACAATGCCCGTGACATGTGGGTTGATCTCAAAGACCGGTTCTCCCATAGCAATGGTCCTCGCATTTTTCAACTAAAGAAGGCAATGTCCTCCCTTACGCAAAATCAAAATTCTATAAGTACCTATTTCACCAAACTCAAAAGCTATTGGGATGAGTTGCTCAACTTTCGACCTCTACCGGATTGCTCGTGTGGCGCTTTCAAGCAATTGGTCGAATACCAACAACATGAATATGTTCTCCATATTTTAATGGGTCTCAATGACTCGTTCTCTAATATACGTGGTCAGATTCTTCTTATGGACCCCTTGCCACCCATTAATAAAGTATTTTCCCTTGTTATTCAAGAAGAAAAACAGCGAGATATCACTGCTGCACCGTCCCTCAATCCTGACTCCACTGCCTTGGTCAGCAGAACACATACTACTCAACAACCTCCTCGATCAGACAGCAAGAAAAATAGTTCTAATTTTTTTCGTTGTGAGCGTCCAACATGCTCTCATTGTAACATTGTTGGACACACTGTTGATAAATGCTACAAACTTCATGGGTACCCTCCAGGCTATCGCACCAAGAGTAATTCTCAATGCTCGGCCAACCAGGTAGCCACCACGGCCTGTTCTTCTGATGCTTCACAACTGCCAATTACCCAAGAACAGTGCCAGCAACTTCTTGTTATCCTCAAGAGCTCTTCTCTCTCTCAAGCCTTGTCTAATCATACAAGTAACACATTATCCTCACAATCTCAGCCTACATCCAATCTTGCAGGTACATCCCTTTGTCTTGCCTCATTCTTTTCACATAAAAAATTTTGGATTATTGACACAGGCGCGACCGACCACATGGTCGGATCCATCACTTGCCTCACTTCCATCACTTCAGCTCTTCAAGCTACTGTCAAATTGGCCAACGGTGATGTTGCTTCTGTCACCCACATAGGCACTGTACACCTCTCCGATTCTCTTATTTTACATGATGTTCTTGTCGTACCTTTCTTTTCCTTTAATCTTATTTCTACAACTAAGCTTGTTCGTTCACTTTCATGTTGCCTTATATTCTTACTTGACTATTGTTTTATACAGGACCCTTCCACATGGAGGACGATTGGGATGGGTAAGGAATCTGCTGGGCTATATCATCTGCTACATGATCCGGTTGGCTCGCCTGCTATTGCGGCCTCTATGGTTGTTTCTTCTCCAGATCTATGGCACTATCATCTTGGCCACCCTTCTTTATCTCGCTTAGAATTAGCAGCACGTTCTGTTTCTAGTATTTTCCTCTTTTCAAATAATTATTGTGTTGTTTGCCCTCTTGCAAAACAGCATCATTTATCCTTTCCATTTAGTTATATCAAATCAAAACATGCATTTGACTTAATTCATGTTGATATTTGGGGATAGTTTTCTACAGTTTCTTGTGATGGTTCTCAATATTTTTTAACTATTGTCGATGATTTTACACATTGCACATGGGTCTATCTCATGCGCACCAAGTATGAAACCCGCTCTCTCATTCGATCTTTTTTGTTGCACTTGTCTCTACTCAATTCAATGCAAACATTAAACAAGTGCGCAGTGATAATAGCTTTGAATTCGACATGCGAGATTTCTTTACTGAAAAGGGAGTTATTCATTAACATAGTTGCATCAACACACCCCAACAAAATGGAGTTGTTGAACGCAAACACCAACACATACTCAATGTTGCTCGTAAACTCCATTTCCAAGCTAACCTCCTCTTCAATTTTGGGGAGATTGCGTACTTATAGCCACGTATCTTATCAATCGCCTCCCAACTCCACTTCTCTCAGGCAAGTCTCCTTACGAACTTCTTTTTTCTTCCAAGCCATCATATTCCCATTTGCGCATTTTTGGATGCTTGTGTTATGTTTCCACTAATGCTACCAATCATTCCAAGTTTGATGCCTGTGCTAGGCGTGGTTTTTTCTTAGGTTACCCATATGGTGTCAAAGGTTACAAAATCCTTGACCTTGACACTCATGCAATCTTTATTTCTCGGGATGTAGTTTTTCATGAAAGAATATTTCCCTACCACAATCATTCTCCTGAACCTTCAATTGTGCCTCCTCGCCCCATTCCTGAACACGTGTCAACTTCCTCTTCGCCTCCACCCCGCACCACCACTGCTCCTTCAACCCTGCCATTGAACCTTTCCAACCCAAGGCGATCTTCACAGCCACGGCAACAACCAGGATACTTGCAGGACTATCATTGCCATATGGCGTCATCTCCTCATTCTTCCCAATCATCCATCATGCGGTCCGGTCTCCAGCAGTCAGGTACTCCTCATGATCTTTCTTTATCGCTCTCTTATGATCGTTTGTCTCCCACTCACCGTGCTTTTGCTTTAGCTATATCTTCCAATGTCGAGCCTCGCACCTTTCAGCAGGCTGTTAAACATGCTCATTGGCGTGATGCCATGGCTATTGAGATTCGAGCACTTGAGGAGAACAATACTTGGACAATCACTATTCTTCCCCCTAACAAGCATCCAGTCAGCTGCAAGTGGATTTATAAAATCAAGTACAAATCTGACGGCACTATCGAGCTTTACAAAGCTCGCTTAGTGGCCAAAGGTTATACTCAACGAGAATGACTACCACGACACATTTTCTCCTGTAGCCAAATTAACTACTGTCCGGTGTCTTCTGGCCATAGCAGCTATCAAGAATTAGGAGTTGCACCAACTTGATGTCACCAACACCTTCCTTCATGATGACCTCCATGAGGAAGTATATATGTCCCTTCCACTATGTTTCTCTAGTCAGGGGGAGCATCAGGTGTGTCGGCTTAACAAATCCCTTTATGGCTTGAAACAAGCCTCTCGATAGTGGTTCTTTAAGTTCTCCAGCACTCTTCAAGAGCATGGCTTTATACAAGCCTCATGTGATCATTCCCTTTTTACACAGGCACACGGTACTTCTTTTACAACTCTTCTTGTTTATGTCGACGATATTATCATCGCTGGCAATGATAATGCTTCTATTGCTGACCTCAAAGCCTTTATTCATAGTCATTTTAAGACTAAAGATCTGGTCCTCTCAAATATTTCTTGGGTTTAGAAGTAGCTCGTACTTCCAAAGGAATTTCTTTATGCCAGCGCAAGTATGCTTTGGAAATTGTTGTAGATTGTGGTTTTCTTGGCTCCAAACCTATCACTTTTCCCATGGTTCAAAATTTGAAACTCGCCAAGACAGATGGCCCCTCTCTAGGTAATCCCACAAGTTATCGCCGATTAGTTGGCTCTTTACTGTATCTCACAATTACCCGCCCGGACCTATCCTATGCTATTCAGATTCTCAGTCAATTTATGGATAGCCCTTGTCAACCTCACATGGATGCAGCTACACGGGTTATTCGTTATATCAAAGGGACCCCAGGTCAAGGAATATTTTTTCCTTCATCTTCTCCTCTACATTTGAAGGCTTTTTGTGACTCAGATTGGGCTGGTTGTCCTGATACTCGCCGGTCTGTCACTGGGTTCTGTATTTTCCTTGGTGATTCTCCTATTTCTTGGAAATCAAAGAAACAAAGTACTCTCGTTCTTCGGCAGAAGCTGAGTATCGCGCAATGGCTTCCACTTGTTGCGAACTTACTTGGTTGTTAACTGTTCTATAAACCTTCCAGATTCAACATCCCCAACCTGCTCTCTTATTTTGTGACAACCAAGCTGCCTTGCACATTGCTGCGAATCCCGTCTTCCACGAACGAACCAAACATATAGAAATTGACTGTCATCTCATTCGCGAAAAATTGCAAGCTGGTATCGTTCGCGCTCTTCATGTTTCTTCTCAGCATCAAATTGGTGATCTTTTCACAAAAGCATTAGGTTCCGATCAGTTTAATTTTCTCACCCGCAAGTTGGATGTGCATAACATACACTCTCCACCTTGAGGGGGAGTCTTAAAGTATGACAGGCTAGCAGAGCAACGACTAACTATTCTTAATGTATGACAGGCTAGCAGAGCAACAAATAGCTATTCTAGTAAGAAACAACGGCTAGCTATTCCAATGGCTAGCTATATCTCCCATTTAGTTCTTTCTTTCTTTTGTTTCTTTCTTTCTTTAGCCCTTAATTGTAGCCATTGATTATTTCAAACTCTTGTATATATTGAACAAAGCGTGCATCAATATAATGAAAGAATACAGAGCATATTTCCTCCAATCTTAGTTTTCTTCACATTTGTCATTATGTAGTTTTCACATATTGCAAAAAAAACCAAATATAACAAATGACAAGTATAGGGGTATAACCCAATCCTGATCTCGACTCAGCCCAGCTCTGACCCAGATCCGACTTGGATCTGAATTTTTTGGGTAGGATCGGCTTATACATGGATCCGACCCAACCTTAATAATCCGTTGGGTCAGAAATTTTAATCATATATACTCGATCTGATTTTTTATTGGGTTGGGTCTGAGTCCAACATTAGAATCCAAACAAAAAATTAGATTGATTTAGAATCATTAATGATCCGGTCTGATCCAACCTATTTATACCCCTACTTGCAAGCACCCAACTAGTGGCTATCTATGGACCGAAAGCGCAAACTTTGAGCATGTTTTGCTCAGTGGTAAACCGGGAACCAAAAATCTATTCAAGGTTTCACTTGGCTTAAGTTCCGGGACGTGCTGCTTTTTTGTTATTAAATAAAAACACCAAATGTCCAAAAGAAGCTGTTAGACGACAAGAACAAACTCCTCCTATCATCAATGATAAGGCTATGAGGTCACATACTTTTTTGATGGTTTTCCGAACTTGTAACGATGGTTTTCCAAACTTGTAACGATAGTTAGCACGACAACGCAGCACACATGTCGCTCGCTAATACCTCCAGCGTCGAACGCGCCGAACACTGAATTAATCGGCACCCGCTTCCGCACCACGTAACTATATCCCGAATTTTGCGGGGCCCACATGCAGTCATGAGGCCGGCTAGCTGGGTCGAAATAACAAAACTCGGTTCATTTAATTCCCCCAGATCTCGCCCGCTCTCCGCCTTCCTCGATTTTCCCATCGAAGGACCGTTTTCGCCTCGCTCTCGGCTCTCTCTCTCTCTTTTACTCTCTCTTCATTTATTTCTCTCTCTAAAAATTTCACGACGAGACCGAGACGGTGTGAGAGGGGGGCGGGACCGGGTGGGGGTGGGGATATAGACAGAGACAGAGAGATAGGGAGCGGAGATTCCTATTTAAACCCCTTCCCTTCTTCCCCTCGGCCCGATCTAGTCGATTTCGCCGAGGCTCCCCTGTTCTAGATTTGATCGAGGAGAGGGGAAGAGGGGGTGGATTTGATCGGTTTCTGTTCCTCCTGAGGTCAGTTTCGCGTTCGATCTCGATCCCTTGGGTTTTCGATTTGGGCCCACTCCGGCCGCCTGCGATCCTCCTATTTTGTTTGGAAATCTCTATCAAAATTCGTTTTGTACTTTCCTTTTTTGGATTTGGAGTTCTGGCTTGGGATCCCTAGGTTGTTCGATTTTTTGCTGATTCGTGTGATTCGCTTTGGATTTCTAATTCATTGTTTCGGTTCTTCATTCCATCATCTTTGGAGCTAAAGGGACGATTTTTATCTCCTGTATTGATTGTCCCGTTGGCTTGGAGCTGTTTTTGATCGTTCCATTTGGCGACTGGGCATTTGTTATCCACAATTGGCGACCCGGCTTGGGATTGAGGGTATATTGAAGGCGATCGGAGGACAACTAGGGATTTAAGGGCTGGAATCGGGTGTACGTGGAGGCAGATGAAGCCGATATTGAACAGCAAATTGGCTGACGAGGAGTCGGATTACTTCCCTGCGACACCGAGGAAGGGCTGGTCGATTGGTCTGATGAAGTTCGTCTCCATTCTGGTTGTTTTTATGGCGGGTGCAGTGTTGGGCCTGTCGGTGAGCGCCCATTTCAACAAGTACTTCAATTCGCAGGCCGATCTCTTCTTTCCGACGAACATGTACGCGGCGAACTGCGACAAGAATTGCTTGAGCATCAAGAGTTTCGTGAAACCGACGCATTTGATGCATAGCATGACCGATGATGAGCTCTTCTGGAGGGCGACAATGGTGCCCAAGATGGAGGATTACCCCTTCGAGAGGGTGCCCAAGGTGGCCTTCATGTTCATGACACGAGGGCCTCTGCCGTTTGTGCCCCTGTGGGACAAGTTCTTCAATGGCCATAAAGGGCTGTACTCGGTTTATGTACATGCACTTCCCGACTACAAGCTCAATGTCTCCGAGGATTCTGCCTTCTATGGCCGCCAAATCCCCAGCGGGGTAAGATGATAATTTGGTTTTCTTCTATATATCTGAATTGTTGACCATTTCTCTTGAATACTTACTTAGATTACAACATTGCCATGGTTTATGATTTAATGGCGCAGTTGGGAAATAGAATCTCTGTTTTTTCTTCAAAGTTCACTCGTTGCAAGTGATTTGTTGTAATGCATGTAGTTTCATTTTCTTTTGGGATCAAATAGTGCTCATAACACAATAATTATATTCTTTGAATTCTGTTTTTTGAATCTTAAAACAGATTAATATTATTTCTTATATTGAATTACTTTATATCCAATATTGAATAGGTACTTACCGTTTTAAATGTGGACATTATAATACAATTTATATGTTTGGAGCCAATAAAATTCCTGTAATGAATGATGTTTTGAAGAAGGTTATTATTAGCATGCAGGGTCATCTGCATTAGAAGAATTCGAGCAGGCAAGATAGTTAGCATTTTTTTTTAAAAGAAAAAACAAGTATCTCTTGGAATGCTAGTATTACACAAGTGCAATTTAAAATGTATGATCCACATGAACTTATTCTAACTACAGTTGCAGACAGGCCTTGTTCTTCATATGATAATGAAAGTGAAGTTCCAAAGTGTTCCAGATACATCATCACTATAATAATTGGCAAGAGGTTATGAAATGCCAGCATAAAATAAATCGATCAAAATAGTAAACTATCACAACTATATTAAAAAATGACAACTTGGTTAGATAGAAAAGGGGCCCAATGATGATGCAAATCATTATGTACATTATTTTTCAAAGTCTTTGTGGTTGATTTCAGATAATTTTGAATGAAAGCCTGTTGCTTGCATTTGATCTAACTAGCCTTATTCTTTCTTTCTCCTATGCAGGAGGTTTCATGGGGCTCAGTTTCACTAGTAGATGCAGAGAAGCGTCTCTTGGCCAATGCTCTCCTGGATTTCTCCAATGAGCGGTTTGTTTTGCTCTCTGAGAGTTGCATTCCAGTATACAATTTCCCCACTGTTTATGAGTACCTCATAAACTCAGAGCACAGCTTCGTCGAATCCTATGATGAGGATTCCCCACAGGGCCGTGGCCGTTACAGCCGGTACATGGCCCCTCATATCAAACTCTATCAATGGAGAAAAGGGTCTGAGTGGTTCGAACTCAACCGTGAATTGGCTGTGACCGTAGTTGCAGACTATAAGTACTATACCCTCTTCAGGAAATACTGTAGGCCCTCTTGCTATCCTGATGAGCACTACATCCCGACTTACCTGAACATGTTCCATGGGTCTCTGAATGCGAACCGGAGCGTGACTTGGGTTGACTGGTCAAGGGGAGGGCCTCACCCGGCAATATATGGTGCTCCAACCATTACAGCGGAGTTTATTCAGGCAATAAGAAATAATGGGACCTTCTGTATGTATAACTCGAGGCCGACTTCAATCTGCTTCCTCTTTGCAAGGAAGTTTGCTCCAAATGCACTGGAATCCCTACTCAACCTCACTTCAACAGTGATGGGTTTCTGACTTTCTTTGTTCGGCACTCTGATTTATTGCCTTCGGGATACACTTCATCCACTTCTGATTGATCAGGGTCGAATCATTCTGATACTACATCCTTGCTGCCTCTGTATTTGAATTAGAGGGTGAGTCTTGGATCATTTTTTCTGGTGGATGGTGTAGCAGATTAGGTGGCAGGCAGTCCCGAAGCTGCTTAATGGAGGATGAGAAGGTCTCAGACATGGAACTTCAGTTCTCTATTCAATATCCTCATTTATTTTTGGTTTTGTACACGAGGTCTTCTGATGCATTTGTTCAGATACTAATCTGTGAACACGAACTCGATCATTTTTTGTCTCATTATTGTATAATGCCAGTGGGCGTCGACCTCTTCGATGTTGGTAACAGCTTAAATATTTGTTTCATGCCTTGAAAGAGGTTGGCAGTGCTTGGTGTATACTACTAACTCTCGGATAATGATTGAAGGGAGAAGACAAGGTGGAACATGATCTCTCAAAATTCGTGGATATTTTTTTTTTAAGTAATCTATTAATTAGGACTTCAAGTATCGGTGGTGATTTCAGTTTATTTAATCTGAAACCAGGTTTTGTTAGTATACAAAGGAAAGGATATTTTCAATTAGGAATTGGATAATACTAAAATGTATATATTCAGGTACTTTTCAACAGTGCTTGACGGCAGTGTTCATGAAACACGAATGCAGTATTTTCGGCTTGACCATAGCATGTGGACTGTTTCCAAGCTGTTATAGAAAAACAAATATCAAAATGTCTACTACATCCATTAATATACATCGACATCGCTTGCCAGGTGAGCAGGGCAAGGAACGACCAACCTCCTAAATGTCCACCCCGGAAACAGCTCAGAATACAAAAAAAAAAAAAATACTATGGGGAAACTGGAAACCAGGTCCATTGTTTGCTTGTCATTTTCTATCCTTTTATATTTAATCCTCATATAATTAGTACTTTATTAATTTCTGTTCATAATTTGCATCTGTATAAAGTTATTTCTGTCTCTGTATGTAAGTTTATTAGTTCTATGTACAGTCAGACGTGTATAAAATAAGAAATTAAATATAAAATGATCATCGAAATCATGATGTAGGAATAAAATTTTTGATCAACAGGGATTAAACAAAACATAGCAGTAAATCCAAGAGATGGACCTCAAGCAACCAGGTCAAGTCAACCCCAAGTTCCATCAAACTCGATTGCATGGCTTAGTCTTTAACCTGTCCGCATGGAAATCAGACCGGTCATTTTGCACAGACGGCAGCAGCGTTGTTCGCATTTCACTAATTTACGTACATCAGATTATATGATTAAAATTTTGTGTGGTTTGTCAGATTTTCACTCAATTTATCTACGATGGTCAATTTTGATGCAATGACCAGAGAAATCTACAGATTGAGAATTTTCTGAAATGAACTGCTTTTCTATACTAGAATATGCGGAATGGTAGGAATAAGAAAGTCTGAATACGTTTAGTCCATCCCATTTAAATGCTCGATCAAGCTTGTAACCGCTAGAAAGTCTTAATACTTTTAGTCCATCCCATTTACGTGCTCGATCAAGCTTGTGATCTAGCATGAAACTTCTTGAGCATCAAATCAGAGGTGCCAATTTAAAGGGTTAATGCTTCTAAAAGGCTGAAGGAAAGATGAAGACCTTTATAATACGGCACAAAGAAATGCGTGATGTATGTTACAACCAAGCGCTCAGGAATGTATTCGATTGCTTTGAAGTGGAAGGAGAAGCTTTGCGTATTATACATGTTCTATAAATTGAAAATACGAGTCTGGCCACCTATGCTTGTATAAGTATGTTCTACATTCCTTCCTCGTACAGTAAGGTAGCTAATAATTAGTTAGCTGACCAGGCATGTTTTACCTATGAAGGAGTGGCTTGAATCAAGGTCTAATCATATTTCTGGATTGTATGGTCCGAGATTACTTTAATATTCTTATGCTACTTTTATAGAAAAAAAAATATGCATACATTACATCCATACACACAGGCATATATATATATATATATAAATATATACATATATATATACATACATACATATATATATGTGTGTATATATATATATG
>JAOXJJ010000978.1:208978-271894 GCA_025769935.1 Phoenix roebelenii
TGGAAAAGCTCTTCGATCGCCGGCCATGGCCAAGACTCGGACCCGAGCTTTTGGGGGGAGGAAAAGGAGGGAGGAGGAGAGGAGGTCGCTCGACGTCGGAGAGGAGGGTGAAGGACGGGACAAGGGTCAACGCTGGAGACGAGGGAGGAGGAGGGGACAAGGGTCGGCTAGCTCTATTAGGGCTTGATCGATCGAGGATAGAGGGAGAAGGGGGGCGGCCGCAGGTTTTGATGAGATTTGGTTTTCAACGAGCGCATAAGCGTCGTCTTATCCCAACTCTACGACGATGCTAATAAGCGTCGTAATTAGCCGACGCTTTTTACAAGCGTCGGTTATTTTTGGTGGTAGTTCAGAAATTTCAAGCATCGGCAAAAAAGCGTCGCTAAAACCCATATTTCCTGTAGTGGACCTTACCCATGATTGGTTCAATTTTGGTGTCTCATGTGCAACTTGGGGGGATAAGAGGTCCATCTTTTCTTTTTAGTATTTTCAAGCGTCGGCAAAAAAGCATCGTTAAAATCCTGTAGTGGACCTTACCCATGATTGGTTCAGTTTTGGTGTCTCATATGCAACTTGGCGGGATAAGAGGTCCATCTTTTCTTTTTAGTATTTTCAAGCGTCGGCAAAAAAACATCGTTAAAATCCATATTTCCTGTAGTGGACCTTACCCATGATTGGTTCAGTTTTGGTGTCTCATGTGCAACATGGGGGATAAGAGGTCCATCTTTTCTTTTTAGAAAATCAAAATCCTGATCCCTATAAGTTGTACCCTCGCATGCAACTGAAAAAAAATTAATAGTATACATATATATATCTACATATGTACATATGTGTACATATCTACATATATACATACATATATATATATATATATGTGTGTGTGTACATATATATGTGTATATATATGTACGTATATATATATATATATATATGTATATATCTTATATATGATCGAAATTTCATCCATTTCACATGCTATTTTTAATTTTATTCTCATTAGGCTCTTGGATGTATACGCTAGCTCGGACCTAATACACATTGCATGAAATCGTAAAAATCTACCTATAATTGTAAGCTTTAGACAACTATAAACAATGGAGTTAAGTAACAATATATTACTCTTTTTCTGGATTTCATTAGCTCTAGGGATGACATTTGGGTCACATCGGATCTTCTATAGGCCGGGTCAAATACAAATCGAATTTAAAATCTAGACCTACTATGTCTAATAAATAGATAATTCAATATAATCTATTTAATATGTTTAATAAATGGGTAATATGCTTAATATGTCAACCTGCATAATCTATCTAACCTACTAATTTGTAAACATGTTTAATAAGTAAGTAATCTACTTAACTTCTTTGATCCAATCTGATTTGATTATTAAAAAAATTAAATAAATCTAGAGGCTAGAATCTGAATTTAATTTGATTATCAAATAATTTAAATGGATCAACTTATTTACGATTTGAATATATTTTGTCCAAATCTAAAACTTGTTGCAGGTGGAACAAAGGTTGCATTGATAGGTCAGGTCATATTTTACCGGTTCTATGTTTTTTTTTCCCCCATGAATCGCAAACGGAAGTGACCTAACTAGTACGCTAGCAATAATGTTGGTACCAAGCTTAAGTCTGCGTGGGGGCTAAAAAAAGAGGGCTCAAATAAGAAAGCCAATATTTTATTTGAATCTCTTTTAATGCATGCCATTTCAAAGTTCTGTAGGGAGGTAGATGGCAAAGCGTCGCAATAATACTTATTGTATATTTTTGTTTTTCCATTTTGACTTGGTTTATTCATTTGGAGGTTTGACTGTACATCTAATGTACGTGAAGAGTTGATGTTGCGAGAATTCTTGCATGGTCAAATTCGTACTTATGTTACCTCTTCGGAAGGGAATCGGCCCCGACACCATGCATCCACCGGCTATGGATGTCGTCTAACTGCGAACTGCCATTTGACGTGCACAAGTATATGCAGCAAAGACTAGGTCTGCACATGGGTCATGTTGATCGACCCAGTCGGGACACAAACCGATTAGATTTGATTCGGTACAGGCCTAATTTGAGTTAATAAAAAAAGAGCCAGGCGTAATCTGACCGGAATATGACCTGGTCCGATCTAAAAATTCAATTCCTATAATTTTTTTAAAAAATATTTTTTTTTTTCAATTCATTCAATTAACTCTCATTTAAAATATATTTTCACTTAGTTATATGCAAAGATTCAATTATTTGTTTTGGTTTGTAAACATGAGAATAATCAATTATTTGGATGAAAATAAAAGAATGAATAAAAATTCAAATTTAACTAGGGACTTTTTAGATATTTTTTTTAATAATTTTATATTTAGTTATTGGTTAATATATTTTAGTTATGTAAGAATAATTAGATGCTTGGATTTGCAAATTTTATCTGATTCAGCCCCAAAACTCGCAGAATATGGATTGGGTCCAAATCATAATTGATTCTGGCCTGACTCAAATGACCTGCTAGATCTAAAATTCTTTCCATAGACCTATCGTGACTCAATCCAATTAAGTAATAGCCTGGGTTTGGGTCCAAGTTCGTGACCCAAATATAAAATTTAGCCAGGTCAAGATCAAACATAATTACGACTCGAGGTACCAAGATGTACCTCCTGATAGCGCTGGAAGAATTCATATTGTTGTTAGCTAGCAAAAAGGTGCTCGTGGCATGCAATTTCTCTCTTAGTCTCATTTGCTAGCATGGGAGCCAAGAAGAAATTGATGTACTTTGCAGTATTGTTCAAAAAAGATTCAAACCATGCGTTTACTTCAAGAAATTCCTAGAATGTCATTGATTAAAAAAATTATGTGCACTTTATCGTTTGCTCTGAAATAAAAATAAGCCCTAGTTTAATGTTTTTTTAGAACATATCTTACAGCACTGAGAAGCCATCTTGTCTTGCACTAGATACAAAAAAATATGCATCAACGCAATGTGCGATATTGGTTTTTTCAATCCATTTGGCCATCAAATTTAACTTTTTTTTTTTTTAGTAAAAACAGCTACTCATATCATATAACTCTAATATGAGTACATCCTGCCAAATCATGAAAAAGTAAGAAATACAACAAATATATCACACGTATAAAATCCTATAAGTTATACATGTAAAATCCTATAAGTATATCAAATTTAACTCCTAGCCCAACATGTAAAATCCTATAAATTACCCACGTGTGCTCACACACAGACACGAAATATGAATGTATATAGCATGTGGTTATCATAAATATAACATGTAGTGTCTACACTGACTATAAAATTCAATTATGAATTGTAAGACAAAAATATATAATATCAGATATGATTTTCAGGATCTAAAATATCAGTGTGAATATATATATATATTAAAATCTTTTATCTATACATCAAGCCTACTTAAATATATATATTTTTTGAGAAAAATATATATATTTCAATATAAAAAAATATATCACGTTGATATTTGACGGTTTGGTCTGTAAACTAAATAAATATTTTTACATATTTAAAATTTACTCCCTCTGAAAAAAGAATCCTTGATGATAAAAGCTTTTGTTATACCAAAGACTATTTCGTTTAGATTGCTAGGGATTTCACTTGCATGTGCTCCGAAGTGGGTACTCAGTTTTCTTTTCTCTTTTTTTTTTTTGTCCTTCTACGTTTTCAATGCATCTTCTCAGGATGATACCGCAACGTTTCCCTTTGGCTTATTCCAAGAGCTTCACGTTTGGCCGCATCACGCCGCGCCCCTCCCCCTCCTGCACGGCGGTTGTATGCAGAGTCATCAAACATAAAGTTTCAAAAAATCTGGGCTCGATCTCGATGGTCTTGCCATTGACGAATTGACAGGAGACCATGACCGCAGAAACAGCACTTTAGATCACATGTCAAATTGACCAACTTTTGTCTTCTGGACTTTTTTTCTCTTGGATGGACTTCTAAATGCCCTATCATCATCATGTCGGGAGTTCCACTTAGGATGATTCAGTGGATTTAGATTTTTCCAGTGCGAAAGCAAACCGGCCGGGCCACTGACAACTGGGGAGGATTTATTTTCCCTTCTCAAAAGATTTTGTGTTGAAACATATTGTTAGATGTAGGAAATGCTTCATCACTTTCAAAAAACTTCTTTGCTCTTGGAAAGAAACAAAATTTTATTTAAAAAGAGTGTAAGTAATATTTTTTTTCCTGAAAAATAGCAAAAACATCAACATGACAATAATCAACTCATATCATCATCTATTCTCAATCCATCAATACTTTTCATTTAGTTGTGAATAATTCAAGAAATAACATATAAAAGTCATGGATAATCTAGTTTATTTTTTGAAAAAGCTATTTAACTAAGAAAAATCATGGATGATTTATTATATAAATCAGAAATATGATAGTATGGAAAAGCAGCCATAATCTTGATTTTACAACATATTGTGAAATGAACAAGATTGTTGCCATGGCCATTATAACATTGTAATGGTCAATATATTAAACGCAACACAAAACTCAAATATCATGCATGTTTAGCCAAGTACTCTCAAGCTTGGTTGAAACCTTGCAATTTTAAATGAGTTCGTGTTAACTTCGCCACTTTGGGCCAGTTCAAGGAGAACTCCACACGTGGAAGTGGATGGAATAAAAGATGAAAGAATAAAATAAAAAGAAACATGTTCGGGCGGCTCATGATGGTTAAAGCGAGGTTAAAGACTGTTGCCATGTTTGAAACCGGGCAGATTCAAAACATGGCTAAGATTCTACCGAAGTGGCTCAGGTTCGAAACTCGCAAACATCGATTAAATACGGAGATCGGATGCCCCCCGTTTGTTTTATCTGGGGAGCCGTCATCTAGTCTGCCGGTACTTAGGTGGTGCTGGCGTGACGTACTCACATGTGGAAGGGGTTGCCACGTTGGTGGTGCTCTCCCGCGGATGGAAAAGATATGAGTAAAACTTGTCTGCCCGTATTGAATATTCTCCAGCAGAAAGGGGCCAGTGGGAATTGCTATACGGGCAAGGTCCTCCTCAACCCCTTCTTTAGTTTTTTTTTTTTTTTTTTTTAAGCAAAAAAAAAAGACTGCTGCCATGCACTTGATAAAGAGCCCCATCCTAATACCTTTTCCCCAGAGAGCCTTCTCTAAGCCCCTTCTTCAAGCTTTCCCATTTACCAATATTTTTTTATTTGTTGTCTTTACCGTGCTCGTAGTTTGTATCTCTCTCTTTTATGACGATCCTTCCTTATAGAACATATTGCAAGTATGATGCACATATTTTTATAGTGTAAAGTATGATGGAAATAGTTTAGGTCTTTGGTGGCATCTCAATGTCCAACTTAGAGTTCGTGGTCTTCCTTTAAAATGAAAAACTAAATAGAAGAGGAAGGGGTAGTACTACCATGCAATTGAAACTCTTCATCGAGCAGCTTGGGCTTTACAAGATACCGGTTAATTAGGTACAAATACGAAAATTTCTCATACCAAAACATGAGAACTTTTTATTATTTATGCCTCATCATTATTTTTAGACTTTATGGTTGGGGCATGATAAATTAAATTGTTATCTTTGGTGGCATATATTTTATTTTGTAATACATTTTCTTTATGGTTGTCATCGCAGAATTCTATTTCGAGGTCGAAGCGCTACCTGGCCAACCCTTAGGCCATTAAGAACCAGGTAGAATGAGATGGCTGAGGTGTGGGCAAGTTGATCTTTCTTGAGGATGGCCAGCAAGAAGTTTGCTTGCCAGAAGGTTTCTGGCGGGAAATCTTTCGATGCCTAAGTCAAAATAGATAGGCAACAGTTTGGAAGAGATAATTTTCAGCAAGTAGGAATGAACATACCTCTAGACCCCCCGGACTACCACTTTATATAGGATAGTCTATTTTGTCGTTACTTGATTTGATGCGACGTGTGTTAATGGCCCGTTGTATATTTACAGCGTCGGAATAACGTGGGTGGCATACAACGTTGATCGTGTGCGGGCAGTGTTGCCATGATTGCCAATTGCGAGAACTATCTCTATCGGCATGTGTTAATCGGCTTCTCGATTGTTGCCGAAATTCTTCACCTCGGTTTATATAGAGGTCAAGGAGGTCGGCTTATTCCGAGGTCGAGATGTCTAACATTTTGTCCATTACTTGCCTCTGACTTTCGAGGCCGAGCTGCATTTTAGCTCGACTGATGGAAATATTGTCATCTCAATCGAAGACAAGGCTTCTGGAAGGAAGTATTAATACGGCGGTTGATCTTTTCGAAGTCTCACCATATCTTGGTTATCCCGAGGCACCATTATTCTGGAATTATCTCGAGGCACCATTAATGCAGCGATTTCTTGGATATGTTTGGGTATTCTAAAAAATATGTTAATAAATTAAAAATAAATTTAATAAATTAAGAAAATATTTTATAAATTAGATTTTTTAAAGAATAATTTAGTTATTTGTGTTGTAAGCGGTGTCAGAGCTCAAATGAACAACCAAGCTACATTGCAACAACAGGAAAATGTATTAGAGTCTAATTTTAAAAAAAAAATGTAAATATAAATCGTAAAAAGTTGAATAGAATGTTGCTGTAGTTTTTTTTTCAATTAAACTATGATACAAGCAGTACAAACATGGAGATGATCACCTCACTTAAATGCAGCTCATCTCCTTGGAGCTTATTAAAACTGTATCAATGGATGGTTGTGATCTTAATGTTAATTTCATTGGAAGGAGAGGCCTTGATGCCCTCTCCCCTTCTCATCCCAAAGAAGAACCTCCCCCAAATCCGGAAGTGCTTCCCGATATCTTGGAGGAGATCCCTGCTCTCCTCCGCACCATCAACAACACTATCAGAGAAAGAGATTGACAAATTAAAGCCACCATCATCTCCCGCAACTCCGCTTATTGACTCCATCAACTCCCTCTCCGCCCATGGCCACATCTCCGAGGCCTTCGCCGCCTTCTCCCTCCTCCTTCGCCTCCACTCCTCATCCTCACACTTCCTCGTCCGCCCTCTCACCTCCCTGCTCTCCTGCTCCATCGCCCGGAGATCCCTTCCTCAGGGCCAGCAGCTCCATGCCCTCGTCCTCTTGCTCGGCCTCTCCGAGAACCTTCACTTGGTTTTCAAGCTGACCTCCTTGTATTCCGCCTTCGACCTCCTCGCTGACGCCCGCGCCGTGGTCGAAGGAGCGATAAAAATTCAAACTTTGCCGTGGAACCTGCTTCTTTCCGCCTATGTGCGCAGCGGGTGTTGGGAAGATGCGATATTGGCGTACAAACAGATGGTTGAGAGGGGCGTGAGGGTCGATAAGTTTACCTACTCGGCTGTTCTGAAGGCTTGTGGTGAAATGAGGGAGTTGGAATTAGGGAGGGACATACATAGAAGCATAGATGGCAGCGGTTTTGAATGGGATTTGTATGTTTGGAATGCTTTGGTTGCGTTGTATGTCAAGTGTGGAGCGTTGGAGATTGCAAGGAAAGTGTTTGACGGAATGGCTGAGAGGGATGTTGTTACCTGGAATTCCATGATTTCAGGGTATGCATCAAAGGGAATGTGGGAGGAGGCTTTTCAATTACTGGAGCGGATGCCAGGGGCATCAGAAGTAAACATTGTGACTTGGAATACTATCATTGCAGGGAATCTGCAAATGAGTAATTTTATGGAAGTGCTTAGATTAATCTCCCAGATGAGGATAAGGGGGTCAGCTGTAGATTGTGTAACTTTGGTTATTGGTTTGAAGGCTTGCTCTAGACTTGGATCTGTGAGGGTTGGGAAGGAGATTCATGGATTGGTCGTTCGCTTCCATTGTGACAAGCTTGAGAATGTCAAGAACGCTTTGGTCACAATGTACTCTAGATGTAAGAACACAGGTGATGCTTACATTTTGTTCCGAACAAGTGCAACTCGGAGTTTAGTTACATGGAATGCCATGATCGCAGGATTTGTGCACACTAACCAAGCTGAGGAAGCTTGTTTACTTTTCCGAGAAATGATTGGTTGTAAGATATGGCCAAACTATGTTATGGTTATAACTGTCCTTTCCCTTTGTGCCCGTGTCGCGAACCTCCGGCACGGGCGGGAACTCCACTGTTATGTTACAAAACTGGGGTTTGAGGGCTACCAGTCATTATGGAACTCTCTAGTTGACATGTACTCAAAGTCAGGAAGGATGTCAGCAGCCCAAAGAGTCTTCAACTTTATGAAAGGCCGTGATAAAATCTCCTACACTTCATTGATTGCAGGTTATGGATTGCAGGGAAAGGGGATCACTTCTTTGAAGCTTTTCAACGAGATGATTGACTGTGGAATTGAACCAGACCACATAACAATGGTGGCCGTCCTCTCAGCTTGTAGCCATTCTGGACTTGTAACCCAAGGGCAAATGCTCTTTGGCAGGATGGTTGGCTTATATGGCATTGTAGCACAATTAGAGCATTACTCTTGCATGGTTGATCTATATGGACGGGCAGGCCTGTTAAGGAAGGCAGAAGAGATAATTGATCAAATGCCACTCCAGCCAAGTGCTGCCATGCTGGCCAGGCTTGTTGAGGCATGTCGGGTACATGGGAACATAGAGATCGGGGAAAGGGCTGCAAAGAAGCTCTTAGAGATGAAGTCTGATAATCCCAGTCACTATGTTTTGATTGCTAATATGTACGCATCCGCCAGGTGTCGGCAAGAGCTAGCTAAGGTGAGGATACTGATGAGGGATATGGGTATTCGGAAAGCTCCAAGTTGTTCATGGCTGGATTTGGGGAATAACTTTTATCCTTTCCAGGTAGATAGTACATCAAAAGAGCGGGTAAATAGTATCAGTTTCTTGTTGGGGGGTTTGGCTGATCAAATGAGGGATGCTGGATACTTTGGTATTGAGGAGATAGGGTATGATGAAGCAATTGGGTAATAGGTAGAGTGGGCAGAGTGACCAAAATATTAAGAAATTTGTGCTTCTTTGATAAGATTTTTGAATGTCCAAGTTGCATAATCATGTTTATCTCATGCTGTCAAATGGTGTCTCTTTGAGATATGGTTTGATGAAGCAATTGGGTAATAGGTAGAGTGGGCAGAGTGACCAAAATATTATGAAATTTATGCTTCTTTGATAAGATTTTTGAATGTCCAAGTTGCATAATCATGTTTATCTCATGCTGTCGATTGGTGGCTCTTTCCACATAAAGGATTCAAGGAAGTAAACTTATCCTTTGAAGATAGTGATATAAACCTTTATGAGGAGCAAGGTATTGGAGCGGAGGATGGACATGGCTGGAGCTACTGAAAAATACTTGTCGAGGAACTTGATTGCTGCCTCTTGCTGTTGACCCAATGAAATTTTGGCAATTTGGAAAGTTGATTCTGCACTATTCTTATTTGGATTGGTTGGAGTTGTTCATTAAGTCAAGATATTTTACTGTAGCATTAACAAGATAGTTTTTGTGCAACTGAGAAGGAATATTAGGCTGGCTAAGTTCTTCACAATCTGTGGTCTTGTATATACAATATTTAGGTGGATAGCCATTTTTTGTTCAGGTGAAATTGCTTTGCCCTTTCGTTTTACAGCAGTTTGTATTTGTTCCTCATAAGGTTCTTGACTTGTATTGTATATGTAGCCATTGTTAGAGTGAATTTTATTGGCAGAGTATGGTTGTATGCTTCAGCTTGCTCATTCTGAATAATTAATTATTCTGGCCATTCAGGCTCTGGTATCAACTTTCATGATCAGATGGTGAAATCAAATTGATAGAACTTGATTCCAAGTGAATCTACCGTGATTCACTTTGATGAAAAATATATTTTGCTGTACATGCTAATTGTGGAATTAGACTAATGTTATATTTGTCTATGCTGTCTTGAATACAGGCTAGGATTTTAATCCAGTGCCAATGGGTTGAATACATGGATAAATGGTTGTATATGGCATTTTTGAATATTTATGATTTGCAAAGAACATCCATCCTGTTGATATGGGTGTAACACCCATATGGTTTGTATACGTGCACTTGTAATTCATACCGGTTACATGTTTCATCCATCTGACAGGATCATCTAAGCATAATTCCCTTTTTATGGCATGAGAGCTTGCTGTGAAACCTGTGCAAAATCATAAGCAATCCTCCTCCTGCTGGGCACAGGTGTTTCATCGTTTATGGGTTTTCTATGACTAGCTGTGACTTTTCAGCTTAGATATGATTTGTAACTCCTGACATGCTTTCTTCTGTGGTTAATGAATTACAGCAAAGTTATCTCAAGATGAGATAGACGTCCTTTGGTATATGACAAATTATGGATTTGATGATCATTGTCATGTTTCTCAGGGCACATGCTAAAGGTTATCAATTTTGAAATGTTTTCTCATGCATCACGAGTCTTTCATTATTAAGCATCACGTTCTATTTGCAAATGTGTGGATTAAGTGATTTACTTCCTTGAGTAACTTGAATAACTTCGTTAGTTGGCACTAGACCTGTGGGTGAGCCAGACCAAGATCGTGCTGGGCTCACCCAAGGTATGACCAAAATAATCCAGACCTGGGCCCGGCCTGGTCTGGCCTTCGGGACTATTTTGCAGGTAAAAGCCTGGTACTTACTTGGGCCTTAGGCTGACCCGACCTGGCCCACTAGGATTAATATCCAGGCCCAGGTCCGTCCAGAATGCCTGGGACTTGAGCAGCCCGAGTGGGAAATTTAGCCCATGAACACGTCTAGTAGGCACATTTAATTTAATTAGCCAGCTCCCTTTGACGATAGTTTCTCTTAATATACTGGTACTTGACTGGTACGGCAAGTATCAAATCGTATTGTACTGAGATGATACATAATTCCATACCAGTTTGGTAGTGGTCTAGCATCTTTTGACTTTTTTTATTTTTATTTGCAGAATTATTTTGAAGCTTTTGGATTTTTAAGAATATTATAGCATACTTTTAATTATCTAATCAAGCCTTGGCTACTGTTTAAAGTACCCAATTAAGATTTATGGATATTCAAAGTACTTTTAACATGATAGCACTCTTTGTTCATTTTTTTCTCTACCTAGGTATTGTTTCCCTCCGAAACAAGAAAAAGAACAGATGGTTTGGCTAGATGAATGTGCAGTCATGGAACTGATTTTTCACCAAAAAGTATGTAGGTTGAGATGTATATATTAACTGTGGGTGCTGCTACCAAGAACCTTCAAGAACTTTCACTATTATGATGTTGCTGCTAAGGGAAACTAAATTACGAGAATTTAAAGAGAATGAATATGAAAACTAGCTTATAAATAAATTGCCATTAACATAAAGGAAACAGAAGTTTCTATTCTCACTTTGTGCAGAAGAAGACCATAAAATATTGTTACAATTTGGTATTGATAAAGGGCTTAATCATTGGGATAGGTGTTAATCTTTTGTTCTGATTTTAGTCCTTGCTAGTTTACGCCGTGTGGATCACTTTCATTTATTGTTATACATGACAATTAGCATTTCTTCGACTACTCCTATATCCTTGCTAGTGCTCTCACTTCTCCCATGTTCTGGGAGTGATAAGTGCTAGCAAACCATTTTCGTAGGGTTCTGCTCCACAAAGAGCCTCATCGAAGGCTGATAGCTCACATCTCCTTGGTCTACACCCTAGCAGTCTCCATGAGGATGCGCTCATATCCTGGTATTCGGTCTATTTCCTGGTACTCAGTCTTCCGTTGACATAAACCTCTTACTGCTCAATTTAAATAAGATGACATTTTTAAAGATTCGCTCCGCTACTCTTTGGTGTATGTTAGGTGACCTTCCAAAACCTATAGTTGATTGGTCTAGAGACTGCAGTCATAGGTCTGAATATGATGTAAACAATGCCCTCTGTATCTCATTGATCTACCGTCAGAAGGGTGATAGGATGCACATGGTACCATATCTATTAGCCTGATTTGAAACTTAGGCAATTTCTTGTGCCCATTGAAGTTTTGTTTTTATCCTCATTAGTGCTCCAGGTATTCAGGTGGTGTTTCTCAGCACCATGCCTCCCTTTTTTTTTTTTAGAAGCTCCTCTGAGAAATGTGCACAACTTTCACACTAGGCCAATTAAGCCAAATCTTGTGTCGTTTAGCCTCGATCCGGGTTCGTCTAATTCGACGGGGTTGCTAGACATGCTGATTTGGGACTTACAAGAACAATGGATTCCGGTAAAAAGAAACAAAAAGGAAAGGGAAGAAGAGGAAAGTTAAAAAGGAAAGTTAAAAAACTGAAAGAAAAAAGAAGAAAAGAAGTAACAAAAAAAAAGGAAAGAAAAAGAAGAAAAAAAAAGAAAGAAAGAAGGAAGAAAAGAGAGAATAAAAAAAAAGGGAGGAGGAAAGGAAAAAAAATAAAGAGAGAAGAAGAGAAAAGGGACACAAAACTAATAAGGGGTCTAAACCACCCCACATTGCTATGAACTGAATGGAACATGGTGGTTCCACTTGGTTCGGATATTTTACTAAGCTGAAACACTAAATCGACGAAATACCATGTCAATTCAATTCGCTATGTTCCGAACTGTGTGGTTTGGATCAGTTTAGCATTCCTTGGTTTATCTATTATATTAATGTAGTACCTTGAATCATTATATATATATATATATATATGGCTACTTACAACTTAATTAAATTGACTGATGTGCTGATTAAAAGGTTTTCAGCTATATTGGAGATCGGAGATTCTCAGGGGAGCAAGCAGCTTAGGAAATTCTTGGAGAGAAGACTGAAATCCACCTTCCCTGACCTAGATATGCTGCCTAAAATCAAATCCGCTCAAAAGAAACCTTTTCTCTATTAACTATGGTTGTGTACAATGAGAATTAGGGATATCTTTTACATGTGACCACAAAACAACTGCCTGTCATTGACCTTAATCTTGATCTGCCCTTCGTACTCAAATATTTCTTACTGTGATTAAATGCTTAGATTGTATGCAGATCTATAAAAACATAGGTAGACCAGCAGATGTTAAGGTCTTAGTCCAGTGGATGCTAGTTTCTGCTTCATTGGCATCTTTTATTCTTAGCAAAGCTAAAGATAGTCTTCCTGTCTTTGCCCATCTCTCTCCAAAAGATAATTTGGAGAGAACCATAAGTATGCATGTTATCCAACTCAAAGCAAACTATTTCGGTCCAGTTTCGATTCTCACAGGCGCATCACGTGTCCATGCACCTATCTGTCTAGATTTTTTGTTATAACAGGTAATTTATCCTCCTCTAGCCCAGTCTTCTTACATTTTTATCTGAAAACTACTTTAGTTCTATGCATATGCTAGACTTTCAAGCCGTGATACTACCGTATGCAAATTAGATATTACTTAATATACTTCACTAAATCTGCCTGGCTTTAACTAAAAGCAATTATAAGAGCTTGGATGATAATTGTAACATACATATATACACATATATTAAATATCTAGAGTTAACAATATTGTTAAGGTAATGCAATTATTAAAAACGTCTTTAAAGCAATTGCTTTATTAAAATGTAGGATAAGTATTGTCACAACCCAGGATCTTACCCAAAAAGGTTGACCGGAAGGTATTTTTTGGGTTCCTTAGTCCTGTATAAGTACTCAAGATCTCCTTGGCGAATAACTGATGTGGGACTAAACTCACGCCTGCACGAGTTACAAGTCTTCACATACTCCCCTCCATTCAAGCCCTGACGTCCTCATCTGGCTAAGGATTTAAATCCATTTAAATCTAATCACAAGTACACGATAGACCCATGGTCAGCATCTATAAACCTATGCTGCAGTGTCTCCTAGTCCACATAGGTCATAGACCGAGTTTATTTTAATACCATTTATAACAACTTAGGACCTCACCCAAAAAGGCTAGCCGGAAGGTATTATTTGGGTTTCTTAATCCTGTATAAGTACCCCAAATCTATCCAGCAAATAACCGATGTAGTACTAAACAAACGCCTGTAAGAGTCATTACATACTCTTCCCATTTAAGCCCTGACGTCCTCGTTAAGCTAAGGATTCAAATCTAATTACAAGCATCACGATCGGTTCGTGGTCAGTCTCAATAGATCTGTGCTGCAATGTCTCTGAAAAATAATAAGGAGTGTAAGATCTATTTGCCTCTTTTTATCTTAGACCATCAAACTTCACTAGGCAATTCAGTTAAGCCCATTAAAAACATTAAAAGCAAAATTAATTTCTATTTGATAATTTTAATCAAATTAAAATAATAAGAAACAAAGACGATTAGCCAGATGATAGCGTTCGATGTTTCCGGACGGGTTAGGCCTAAACAATTCCATCAATAAATTATAGGCATAGACTCGATCAGGGCTAAGATTAACTAACATGGTTCATCAATGAAGGTTTCAGGAATATTCAACCAGACCGGGGTGATCGGCTCAATAGTTAGCCTAAGCATTGCATTAAGACTTTTTACAGGAGTTAACTTGGATTCATAGATTAGGTCGATGGGATACGATACTGGATTTCATAGATCTTCTAGAGAAAGAAAGTAGAGAGAGAAATAAAGAGAAGGGAGATGAAACAAGAGAGAGAAATTGAGGGATGGTTCTCTCTCCTCCTCTTCTTTTCATCTTTCTTCTTCTTCTTTTCTTCTTTCTTCTTTCGTGGAAAAAAAAAAGAAAGGAGGCGGCTGGTGGATGTGGTCTCAGTGGTCCGACAAAGTGGCGGCCGGAGATGGAGGAGATGGAGACATGAGGCGGAGGGCGATCGGTGGCGGCAACTAGTCGACCAAAATTAAACCAAAAAAATAAGGCCGAGAAGGAAAATTTCTTGGCTTGGTGTACTCAGATCCCAGCCTGCTCGCCGGCGACTAGGGGTCCGACTTCAGCTAGGGACTGATGCAGAAAAGTGGTTGTTGGCTTTGGCATTCGCCACTGCTAGCAGTGTACTCAGAAGAAGGGAGACAAAATAGGGCACCCTATTTCAGATCAAATTCTGATGATTTGCTAGCTCTAACTCAAGCAAAATTCTGCTAAAACACTGGGAAAGGAAGGGGAGCAAGATGAGAAACATTTACCTTGGTCCGACGAAGCCTCCGACATATCTTTCCGGTGAGGAATCGAGGAAGAAAGCCCAGAAAGAGGGCTTGGAATCGACAGCTATTCTTAATGATTTTGGTGAAGGAAATCCAAGAAGGAGGGGATTAAATAGGTGAAGTCTCCGAGTTCTAGATGAACTCAAATTGCCCTGGGACTCCCCATAGTCTTTTTCTTTGCTGCATCGTGCCACAGGGCACAATAGCCTTGAGCCTGGCCTCTTCGGGATGGCCCACAAGCCCAAGGCAAGTGCAGGTCGGTCAATGAACTAGGCCCTCATAAGTATATGAGAAAACTCAAGTCAAGTAAGTCTTAATCCCAAGCTAGTCGGGCTTGGCTAAATATTTGAGAAAAGTATTTATATTTGTTTATTAATTTTATGCCATGAGAATTTAATTAATGCGAGACAAATTCTGATTTTTTTGGATCTTTCCCGAATCTTACTCTTGCTTGCGACTCGATTCTCATAAATTGCTAGTGAGCAGAATACTCAAGATGCAAAAAAATAGTATGGTAGAGACACTCGTGGTCAATTATTAACCACTATTTTCTCCATTGTAGCAATATTTGATTTTCATTACTTACATACATTTTTTATAGATAGATTTATCATCTCTCTAAGATATTTTTTAGTACAATTATTATATTTTCTACAAATTGTCACTCTTCTATTTACATTTATTGTGCATCCAACCAATTTAAAGTTTCTATAATTAGTGGAGTTATTTTTACTTTTCTATTTTGAAAAGTAAAGAAAAAAGTATAAATTTTAAGCAAAGCAAAATAAAAAGAAATGCCTTCATAACTAATTTTCTTAAATCTCACATCTCTTCCCACTCCACTCATCCAAGCGCTCTCTCACTCAGATCTCGCACATGCATGCATGATGTCCAAAAATAGGTTTTGTTTTTGGTGCTTGTTTGGGAGCGAGAAACCAAGAGGAACATGAAGATTTTTTGGCTGCAATATAAACAATTCTTAGAAGATATCAAGACTAAGCACCGAAACTTTGATATCCACTGTAACAACCCAGATCCCTACCCAAAAAAGCTAACTAGAAGGTATTTTTTTGGGTTCTTTAGTTCTGTATAAGCATCTAAGATCTCTCGGTGAATAACCAATATGAAATTAAACACACGCCCGTACGGATTCTTACGTACTCCCTCTATTTTAAGCCTTGATGCCCTCGTCCGGCTAAAAGTCTAAATCTATTCAAATCTAACCAGAAGCATCACGATCGGTTTATGATCAACCTTAATGAGCTTGTACTGCAGTATCCCTTAGTCCATATGGGGCATCGGCTAGATCTGTTCTGATATCATTTGTAACAACTTAGAACCTTATACAAAAAGACTAGTCGAAAATATTTTTTGAGTTTTTTAATGCTGTATAAGTATCCAAAATCTTCCGGCGATTAACTAATGTGGAACTAAACATATGCTCGTATTGATCCTTAATTACATCCACTCCTTCCCTCTCCTCACTCTTTTGGCCTCCAGGTCCGCTCTTCTCCACCCCTCTGGCTCACCTCCTTCGATTATACCCTCAAACTCCTACCCAATGCGTCTGCCATAGTATTTTCCTACTCTTAAACTCCCCTGGCCCTAAGAGAGAGACCGAGATGTAATTGGAACTTTGAAATGGATTTTTCAAAGACACGGATTGAAGAGGAATTCTTTATATTTTCTGTATCATAAATTTATAATCCTTTTAAATTCAGATGATTCGTTTGACTAATATTGAGGATCATGGGTGCAAATGAGAAATATGTTGGGTCCTCTTCTCTGCCTCCCGGCTCCTATGGGATGTCTTCCGCCGTGTTTTGGAATCATTTTGTGACAACTGCGAAAAAGCTGGTGATTTAACGAAGTTTTTGATTGTTTGGTCCAATGATGTTCTGACAAAACGAAGAAAGCAGCGAGGAAAAGAATTATCCTTGCCTCGAAAGCTTTTCAGTGAGATTTCACCTACGGTCTCAAAAAACAGTCCATTAATTGTTGTTATAGGTGTGTAGCAAGTTTAGAAGACAAATCTAACTAGTTTTATCCACATTTGGCATGGATTAGACTCTGGTCTATGAAATGTATTGACATTGTGATTTAGATTGTACCAGGATAACATAAACGATCTTCAAAAGTGTAGTATTCGTTATTTAAGCGTAATTGCTAAGAGGAGACAAATGTGAATCTTAAGAATTTGTGTAGTTTATAAGGTAATTATTTACTGACATAATTCTAGTTTCATCGTTTATCTTCTTAAAAATTCTGAGTGAAGCTTAGTTGAAGCTCAGACACAAGCAGATCCGAGAATATCAGTGAGAAGAAAATAGCAGATGAATTCTAGCCCATGGAACACTACAGTCCTAGCCACATGCGACGCATGCAAAGTGAATCATGGATGGCTGCAATCACATGAGAGAGAGCACTAGTATCTGTGGTTCTCACCCGAATTCACTATTTTTGTCGTGCACTAGTATTGAATTGCTCTCTAAGAAAAAGCTGAATCTGTAGGATGTATGCTTCAAAAGCAGAAGGCGCATATATATGAGAACTGAACTGGCAGAAATATTAAGACTTTGGAGGTCCTCTCTCAAACCTATAGTATGGAAAAGGATGTATCCTACAGCTTTTGTATTTTAATCTCTCTGTAGGTCATACTCAGAGGTTTGTAACTAAAGTCGCTCTGTTTTAACCATGATCAATGCATTTAAAAAAAAAAACAAGAAACAGTAGACTTGGGAGTTTGCTTTTCGAATGGCAAAGCACCAGTGGCATATATGGCTGTGTCCTTGGGAGAGAAAACGAGGAAGCAACATGCCTACCCACCCGAGGCCCCTTATTTTAATGTCGCAACACGTTTGGCCTCATTTGTATTAAGTAAATGTCAAACAAAGGACGCAAAGAATACTATATGAAGTTTTTGGGCCAATCTATAACATCGAATGACGGTTAACAAGTTTTCCTTAAAAAAAAAAAAAAAACACTGTTGCCACTAAAAGTCGGCCGGTCCCGACACTAGATTATTAGAGATCTCGGTATTGGGAGAATATTATCTAAAATTTACTATTTATTATCTAAAAAAATAAATTGAAATAAAAATTCAATATCTATAAATTTTTTCTAAAAAATCAATTGGTAAAAAGCTTGTATAGAACTAAGTGTGTGATGCATACTGCCCTAAAAATGTGATTCGCTCCAGGCTTGCGAAGATATCAACCCCAATATATAATAATCCAGCTCAGCTTAATCCTCTTCTAATAAGCATAATCGCTAGGAGGCTCAACCCAAATTACTCCTTTAAATGTCTAAAAAGGAAAAAAAATGAAAAATGAAGAGAAGAAGTCTCTGTCTCTAGAATCTCTTCGAAAATAGAAACAGAAATAGAGAAAGAGAAGTGAGTAAGAGAGAGAGAGAGAGAGAGCAGATTGATTGATTCTAAGATGTTGGACCCAAAGCCAATTTATAGACTCTATCCGGATGATCGAGGAGACGCTACATTTTTCAATATATGCGATGTTTCGAAAATATCGTAATCTTTCATAAATCAATGTTCTTGTTTGAAGAGTTGTTCGATACGCCCTCACCCCACCCTGCCTCGCCATGCGACGCGCACATACATGGCACGATCGGTTGAGCTGAGCTGAGTGCGTGCATACGTGTGGTCACTAGCCCATTCCCATAAAGCTCGATTTGGGCTTCTTGGGAAATGATTTCCATTTAAGCAAGAAGAAAACTTGCTTTCACATATCGGATATGGGATTAAAAAGAAAAGAATTTTAAAATCTTTGAAATACTTAACATCTAGGAGATAAAATTGGTTTTATTTTTTAAAAAAAATATTTTTTTATAAATTAAACTCTAACACTCGGCTCATCTGCTGTTTGGATCAGAAATATCGGATGGAGTCATTGTATGTCTCGCGGCAATGATCCTATGGTTGTTGCACTCGATCGATGATGATTCAAACATTGAGCACCTCCAAGTGGGCATTGGATAGCAGACGAACTACTTCGTCCGACGCTCCAATGTTGGCTCCGACCTGAAATAACAAAAGCAAAGAAGTCCACCCATTAGGATGTATCCAGCGGAAGATTCTCTAATGCTTAAGTCAAATACGGCTCTCAAAAAATAGGAGAAGATTTGAGAGGGGCAGAGTGGTAATGTAAGAGAGTCAAAAGAGAACTTATCTAGAGGGCCCCTATTAACGCAATATATAGGTACGAGCTAAAGCCTATCTAGTAGTCCCAAGTTATATGCCGGTCGATATGGTAAGTACTTACGTATCCCACTCATAAATTATGCCTATGCTTCTCGATCTTGAGGATTTGCTTAGGTATCATGTCTGTTAGGAAACAATTAATGGTCACCACGACTTGCTCCAAGCTAGAGGAAGAGGGAAGAGTTGAAAAGCAAAGAACTCACCACGCACCTTCTGAATTGACCATATGGTATGTTTTTAATGGTCAGCCTAAATGGTCAACTTTCATTAACCGGTTTGCCTCATCGGCAGAAGTTGGTTTCGAAATGTATCATGACCCTTAACAACAACTTAGACAAGTAGGTCTAGGAGGAAAATTCTACAATAATTAATGAATGACCCTTAGCAGCAACTTGAACAATCAGATCAATGTCTTCGTAATTTTAATTATGGGTGAATTCTTTGACCCTATATCTTAGCTTTGTTAGAGACCTTCGTTTTTAATAGGTTAATTCTACAGGGATTGCTTGCTGTCCTTACTACTACTGCAAACAATTTAAGTCTTCGTTCATGGTCATGAGCATCATTTGTCCTATAACATTGCTAAGTGAGATACTCTACAAATGTCACTTCTTCAATGAATATATGTTTTTTTTTTCATAGAACAATAAATATGTTCAACTAACCTAGCTTTCGATTAGAAGAGAGCAAAAGAAGAGATCACTGTTCGAAAGTGGAAATCTATTTATGAAACGGGATCATAATCATAGATGACTCCATGCGAATGATGGCAGCCGTTCATCAAATGCATGGCATCAGATTGAGTGATGTCGGGTTAATAATAACTTTTACACGTACCTGCTAGTTAAAAGATGAACGCTTTAAGAACGTCCAGCGGGGCAGGCCTGACACCTTCTTAGGACGGGAAGCGCTCGGCGATTTCAGCGATTTAGTTCCAGAAGATGGCAGAATCCAGAGACAACCGGCCAGAGTAACGCATAGCTGGCCCGCAGTACCCACCCACCGGTTCACGTGCCCACTCTTTAGACCCAACCCCGTTTCAATGTCCACCAAATCAACGGCTCTAGATGAATCAGAGCCCATGAATCTCCTGTCTCTTCCACACTTCCTCCCATCCCGTGAAACTATTGGGTAGGGCTTGTATCTTTCGCGCGAAAGAAGGATTCACCTTCCTTCGCGCAAAGAGACCGTTGGATCATCTGACGCACATCTCTCAAAGCGATTAGCGGTTGATTCAACGGTGGATTCGCACGAAGGATTGTGAATCCTTCTTTCGCGCGAACCCGAAACTATGCGCCCATGACCTTCACCGTCCCCTATCTACTAAAATAAATAGTTTTATTTAGCTCGGTGTCGGGAGGGGAGGGGAGAAACGAGAGGAATTTCTTCAGCTGCCGTCTCTTCGCTTCCTCGTCTTCCAAGAAGGTTCAACAGCTCATCTCTCTGGCCGCTAAGACCAAGATCTCCTTTTCCTCAGATTTCTTCCGGCGAAAACGAAATGGTACGCGCTCTCGTCTCCCTTCGCTTGCTCTCCCCGTTCGGTTCCTTTTTCGTCTAATTTTTGCTCCACTTTTGGTTCGAACGGACGACGAGACTTCGAAAACCGAAACGCTATCGTGTGAAAAATGCAGTAGGATTTTGAAATACTTCATACAATTCGCTTCTCTTCTTTTCTTCCTCTGGTCTTCCCGGATCTAAAGCTCCGATTTGATGCATGTTGCTAAATATATTCATCTGATAGGAATTGTGTGCGATTCTGGAGTGTTAGAGTTTTGTGATAAGATTTTTGATGTCATTTGAAGCAAGATTGTAGAGGTGAAGCTTAAGAGTAACTCCGCTTTGATGTTGCTGGAAGTGATAACCAAAATCAAAAGCCAGTTTTTGCTGTAATATTCCACAGATCAAACATTGGTTCGATGAGGCAAATGGAATGAAACGGAGGGATTTTGGTGGGATGGAGCTCGAATTAATTATAAGCTACTACTGAGGAAATGCTCAGATCCGAAGCAGAGAACTTGGATTTTTTTTTTTTGGGGATACAAATGATATGAGTGGATTTGATCCATGGGAATTTGTAGCATTTTGAGCTCCAGAAGTTCCAGGAGCATGGAAGCCGTGGGAAACGTCTGCAACAGGTCGTGTGAAGGGAATTCCTTTTTAGTAATCTTTGATCGGAAACGCGTTCCGAGAGGGAAACGCTCAAGCTCGGATCAGTACTGGAGAGGACGGTAACGTAAGCAGCCCTTAGCCTGTTCCTGTTGGCTCTCACGAAGTCTTCTAACCAATGGAATCCACTTGACCGGGGTGATGGCTAAAGCCTAACAATCTTGTTACACGATTGATCGAATCTAGCCGTTCGCTGTAAGTTGATGGACGATCGGCATTAATTTAAGCGTGGGACCCCTAGAAAACCTGGCCCAAAGAGTTCATTGCTTGGTCTTTTTTGGTGCCGTTGGATTCGGAAGGGTATCACGTGTTCCATTTTGTCTTGATCCTTTTCTTTTTTCCGATTGACTTGTCTTGGTCCTCTTCGGTGATTTAGCCTTTTTAGCACCGTCTTAAGTAGCAGTGTCATCACTATTATAACGGCTATTGCAACGATTTCAGTCATCCCCACAATTATTATTAAAATAAATAATATGAATAATATATCCATAATTATTTTTTATTTTTTAAAAAATAACAGTTTTTATTTACATCATAATGTGTTAGTTAAAACCTTGGTTTTGAGCTCCTTTATGCTCTTTAGTTTTCCTTTTCAACTGGTTCGGTGGGACATCATAATCCATGGTATAAACTAAAAAGATAGACAATGAAACCCCAATTATGGCACTCATATACTTCCTTGTGCAGAGCTGGTTCCTGTCAAGCCAATATATTATCTCATCTAACTGCCTGCGCTATGCCTGATAATGATATCCGTGGGATATCTTGTACATGGATGGGGGAGAGGAGGAATTTGGAAAGGTCTATTTTAGGCGTATTGATATTGGTTGTTAGAGGTTTGGAGCTAGGGTCATGCAATATGTCTATATTCAAAGAATAATTCATTTAGAAATGACTTCTATTATCTTAAAAATATTAGTTTCTGATATCAAGTTTGATATAAATTTTTGATCAAAATCCCCCCACTGACGTGGGGCCTGTTTGGAATCCTAGGTAAGATATCCAATGAATATATCCTAACAGTAGAAGGTGAGGGGAGGGGCAATGATGGAAGAAAAGAAATCTCACCCAATAGGCGGAGTAACCAATCATGCAATGTAAAAGTAAAATACTCAAGATACCACATTCCATTTATGTTATGTAGATTCATATGATCTTGCATTGCATATAAGACCCCCTCATAAATCTTAATTTTTCATCCATATATGTATTCCATCATATCCTTAAGTTTTTAGGATGAAGTAATCATGGGATCAAAGTAGAAGCCGGTGAATGTCATAGTCTCCAAATGAGGAATCACACGTTCACACTCTCGAGCTTTCCTTCTCGACCATGTGAGATATGCTAGAAAGGTAAAGCACTAAGACTTCCAGTGCAAAACAAATATTGGACGTTATTAACAAACTGCATACGAAAAAGTCTGTTCCACATCAACCTTTCTTAATCCTCTCTCTCTCTCTCTCTTATCTTTTTGTTATTATTCAATGGACTAATGAACTTGGAGTGCATGTTGAGCCAAGGAGATGGACCCAACACCCTCTCTTGGCAGTGAAAGGATGTGGCATTGGGTCCTGTCATCCTGTGAAAGCATATATCATCTTTTGGCATAGAGAGGCATCCCCATGTGGCCTCCTCTTTGGCCCATCTCTCCATCCCAAGACAATGACAAACAATTGATCAAGTGAGTCCCATAGACGTAGAAAAATGAATCCAAAAAGGCAAATCGGAAGGTCCTCAGAGAACGCTTCTTTACAATATCCCCTTCCAAAGATTCAATAATAGTTAAAGGAGCCCCACGCTCCTACCATTCATTTATAGTTTTATGCTGACTACTCTTTTAATAAGAAGCTATAAATCCTGTAAAACTGATATTCTGCACCCACCTTGTTGTTGCTCCTATGTTTCCACCCAGTTTGGTGTCACGGCTAAGTGAAAGCTTTGGGGTGAGAATATCAATACCCTAACGTTCGAACGGTACGCTATCTCTACTGACTGTTGGGGAAGCACATGGCTCTACTCTCTCGGCCCGGCGGGTTTGGCAGTTGCTGTATAAAGGATTGAAATCGAAGGATTTGGTGCGGTTTTCACCATCATTTAACGAATCAACTGCTTCACTTGTTTTCAATCTCGCCTTTTCGAAGGGGATTTTTTTTCTGGGTTTGTTTTTGATCCCAAAATGGATGAGTTGTTGCCCCTAGCCAAGGTTCGGGAGCTAGATTTTATGTTTTTCTTTCTATTGGATTCGATTTTCTGCCAAACATTTGGTTTTGGAATCTCTATCTTGATTGCCCATCAAAGATGGAACCTTTATCTTGATCTCTTTAAATTTTTCATCGTCTTTTTTTTTTAAAATTATTATTTAGCTGGATTCTTTATTTCTTATTTGCTTTGTTATTTCTCTCTCTCCAGCGTGCGCGCGTCTTATGCCAGGTATTTAGAGTCACTTATCTAACGTTGGAGTTTGGATTTTATAATATCATGGAAGAGCTGCTTTGATAATTTTTTTTTCCTGATTTTAGTTTCTATTTATTGAGAGTCGAAATTTGGCACTAGTTAAACATCTGCTTGAGTTGTGAAAAACAAAAAGATCTGAATTTGGGTTTTGAAGATTGAAGAATAGGTGGCAATATTCAGAAGCCAGGATTTTTTTTTTCAATTGTTTAGCTTGTCCAAGAATGTTCTGACCTCGTAAAAGTAGATATGATATGTTTTCAGCTTATGTTTAATTATGACTGCCGTGAGTGTTGGACTAACTTTAATTTACTATCTTAGCTCGTTTAGAAAACTTAATTTATTTGGATTGTTTAATGATTACAGCAGTCTTTTGTTAAGTATGTCGAATCTGAAAAGGTCCCCAAGGAATTTAAATCATTCCTTTACTGTTCTCCTTGAGGCTTGGAAGAAAAATTTGCTCCATGGCTTTTTATTTAGTCTGTATTAAGTTATTTGATTTTTCATTTTTCCCATCAATTTCCTATGCCTATCAGAGCATCATAATTTTACTGTTGTTAATTCTTTTTTTATCATGTAAAGGATTTCAACCAATTTTTACAAGACAATTATAAATGTGATATAAAATTTTGCCCCAAAGTCAAACTTATGGAAAAAACATTAATTTTTCTTGGATTAAAGTTGGAACACTACCTTGCTTTTGACCCAGCCTATTTCAGATATTGTTTTCTTGTTTTGGATGAAGACTTTCTTAAATGTAATTAAAGAAGTTGAATTTTATGTAAACCCAAATTGATTATACTCTCAGCTGCTTGTGGTCAAGAAGTTTTCAACCCCATGCTATTAGCACAATGGTCATTGAAAATATATTTATAATTTTCTTGATGAATAGAGTATTTTTAAAAATCTAGCAAAGTTTGCAAGTACTTTACAAATCACCGTGAAAAGATTTTGCTGTACTCTTCCCTTTTACATACTCAAATTTCAGGAGATTCGTTATTTTTCCTACTTTACTCGCAACTTTATCTCATGTTATTACATTTCCTCTGTCATCGTTATCCCATATTTTGACATTGTTACCGTGACAATCTAAACTAGAATATGATTCTCAATGTTTTGACTTTTACGTTATCAAGGTTAAGGACTAAAACTGTCGTTCTTTTTCCTAATGTAGGTATCTGCCTTTGCTTATACTTTTGTAGAATGAGAGGCACCATCAACTGACTGCTTTTGCCTCCATAATATTGTGTAATAATTGTAAAGTAACTGGTTGACATGAAATGGCGACCAGTGTTGGTCAGACTTATTATGGATGGTCGCAGGAGGAGTCATCTGATCGAGATGATTCTCAAGTAATTTTTTTTCTAATCTTTTTGGGTTGTTCACCATCATAATTATTTGTCTAAAAAAATCTTTAATGCTCCTTTAGAGTGCTAAACTAACAGCAATTCATTCTTACATGTATCAAACCATCTATTTTTTGCTCTTTAACCCTTTTTTAATGACATTATTCAGGTTACATAAATGCTAACTACAATGATAAGATATTTATCTATTGCTAGTTTCATTTTGCAATTCAGATTTTTTAATATATGGTCTTACATGTAATATATTGTATCAAATTCTACACTATATTTGCAACAGAATGGTACGAGTTCTTTTAATCTCTGCTGTGGTCTTATTGGTTCTATTTTACTTGTTTTCCTCTCCTTGCAGTTTCATTGCTGTTTTTGAAGTATATACAGTTGGGATGATATAAACTCCTTACATCTGCTTATTAAGTTAGATTGCTATGCAAAAGGTCTATAATGAATATAATTTTCCTATTCTGTTGTTATTGGGTGGCTAAATTGGTGCTTGAGCTTTATTAAGTACCTGAGTTTCATTTCTCTGTATTTCCTGATGTGACCTACTTCGTTATTCTTCTCCTATATTGAATTCTGAACTCATGATACATTACCTTTCAGCTTTGTTGGTATATTAATTTTCCCCTTTTTGTTTCTTACATTTTCTGTTGATTTATATGGATATTATATTAAGTTTAATACAAAGTTAGCAGAGAATATAGCATGTGATACAAAGAAGCCAATGAAAGATAATTGGGGTGCTGTAATTATTTAAATATATTGTTTTCTTTCATTTATGCAGAGTATTAATATTGTTAATGTGGTTTGCAGGAAGCTTCGGTCTCGCAAATGCTTGATCATGGTTCTATATCCTTTGGAAGATTTGCAGCTGAGTCATTGTCATGGGAGAAAAGGTCAGTGTTTACTCACGACAGACGCCAGGAGGAACTGGACAAGTTTAGTGGCTTAGTTGCCAAAAAGAAAGCATACTTTGAAGAATACTACAGAAGGCTTCGAGCTTTAAAGGCCTTGGAACAGAACCAGCAAACTGAGCTCACATTGGAATATGGTGGTGATGGTAGTAATTCTAGCCAAACTGGAGAAGATGATGAAACAGCTTTGCAGCATGGAAGTCTTAGAGATGGGGCAGCAGAAATTATTGATGCCCCTTCTACAGAAACTGAAAATGAACTAAACTTCAAGCAGGATACGAAGTGCAGTGAAGCTCTTCAAACTAGACCGCTGTATCCAGGATCCACGACATCAAATATAGACTCGCTGAGAAGAAGCATGGAAAAAATTGAGCCAGAGAAAAACTCTAACCATGCTGTGATGCAAGACCTGGACAGAGAATCCTTGTCGTCATTAAGTAGAAGCATAGAAGAGATTGAACAGAATGATATCAGTAGTGTTGATGACAAAGAGATTCTGAGGGAACAGGAGAGTCCAGGGTCTAATGTTGAACCTGGGCCTCCTACCAACAGGTCTGTGTCAGACGTGACAAATTCTAGAGCCGGAGTCTCACAGCATGCACCTGATCACAACTTGATACCATACAAAACCAAACTGGCTGTTGAGAAACCTCCAGACTGTAAATCAGTTCCTGAAGTGAAGAAGGTATGGCAAACTTGGAATGTTTTCTTGCATGTGTATAAAAACTACTTGTTACTTTGAATAAGCTAGTTTGTTTTTCTTCAGTGACCAAATGAAATCAAACCGGGAAAGGAACTGGAAATGTTTGTTTCGCTATGCTGCAGCAAATCCAACTTCCCAGTCGGATATGATGTCCAAATTTGTTTTAAAAATACGGCGTGCTAGGGACATACTTGGGCAATAGCTCATTTAGGAGGAAAATCTTGACCACCATGGGTCACCCAGTCCACATAATTGATTCAGATAGGATTTTGGGTGCAGTAGTTCGTGCACATTTTCTAAATGCAATATCTCCTTTTCCACCATTCAGCTCAGAGCTAAAGCAGAGCCGGCTTGTTACTGACCATCTCCACAGAATCCCAGCATGATTTATTGATCAGAAATTGTTTCTTCCTTTCATCCCTTTAACCTTCCAATCAGATATAACTTATTTTTATATTAGTTATCTAACCAAGAGTATATATCATGGCCATCACCTACAATTCAGAGAAGCATAAAAAAAGAGAAGTTGATGTACTCCATACGGTGGATTTTGATATGCCAAATATTACCTATTCTTCAGTTTATTCTTAATGGTAAATACAGACTTACTGTATATGTTAAGTATTGTTTGTTCCTACTAGCGTAATGAATATATTCAGTCAAGAGAATAGTGTAAGCCTAATTCTGTTATACCATGAGATTGATCCTTAACATTCTAGTCAGAGCATGAGAAAAATGCTTGCCACATACAGCACAAATACCCTGGATTGCTTGTTTTATCATATTAATCTCCTTTTATGGGCCTAGGAACATCAATGTTTCATTCAAGTCATCAGTGCAGATATTCAATGTGGATATGAGGAAATCTCCTCCTCCCTAGCAAATTATACTAATAAGCACATAGTTACGAAAATATAATTTCGTGTTATGAAAATATAGCTTCGTGATGAAATCAGGACTCTCCAAGTAAAACGTTCTTTCATTTGAACAACTTAGCAATTTTCATTTTAAGTTTTTCAATATTTATTTCCACAAGCAAAATGGTTACTTTTAGGAGGCCTAAGCTACAGAACTCAAGATAAGTTTGTCTTTTACTATGGCCTATGGGGCATCAGTAGTAACAGTTGATTTTTCACACTGTTCGCAATGCCTCCTCTGCTCCTTTCTTTGCTCGTAAGACATATGGTATTCTAAGATTGTCGGTGTTTCTTGTAGCGGAATGTCAATACCAAAAATCCTCTTGAATAAAGAACAGATTAATGACACCTCAGCTGCTCTTTTCCTTTTTCTTTTTTTAAGACTGGATAATCAGGTTTATTTTTGGTTTGATCTAATTTTCAGGAGCCTGTTGCTTCAGTCAAGACTGGCCTGGATCTAAAACATGGAACAAAGACAGAAGTATTTAAGTTGTCAAGTAGAGCTAAACATTCACGACAGAAGCTAATTGGCAAGGCAGATAGCAGTCTCCGTTCAAGCAAGGCAACTACTAATAAAGTCACAAGCAACAATAAATCTGCCTCGGTTGCTTCGCATGGATCAGTTACAGAAGTATGTTCCAATATTACCAGTGCATGCCCGTTTTCTCTTGCCATGGAAAGAAGATCAGGCAGTAGGGAAAGTGCAGCGAGATTGGATTTGAAAACCCCCAACAGATTTGTATTATCACAAAATCAGGCAAATGGTGGGTCAAGTGTGCAGGTGAGTTCAAAGAGGACTTCTGACAATTGATCAATATTGTAATCTTTGAACCTTCTAGCTTGCTTTTTCCTTTTCTTTCTTTTTTTTTCCTTCTGAGCAACACCCGTAGCACTTTTGATTTCAATATCACAATAATCTTGCTGCAGTCACTGACTGTCCCAGTTGTCATTTTTATAGGGTGGTTCAAAGAGGATGAACACAACCTGTAGTGTGAAGAGCCAGGAACTACAAATTAAAAGGTTAACTTGTTACATGATCATGGCATCATTTTGAGAAGATATATGTTGCACTTTAGATACTCATATTGTTGTTTTGTAATATCTGCTTTGAATTTTTCAGGGACTGCAAAGAAGTAATTAGACAATCTTTGACATCGGAGAGCCAGGGCACCTGCCTGAAGGCCAGAGCTGCCCATGTTGTCAGACAATCAAAGCCAAGGTTAAGATCTCAACTGCATCTGAAATTTGAAAATTATGTTTTTGTTCTAATGTTTTGTAATTTTTTCCAATAATATATTAGAAAGACTAAAATTTTAAAACATCTCTTTTTTGATTTCCAGTTCTACGAACCTTTTGGCAAGGAACAAATCTAATTCTGATGGTGCGTCTGAAGTTCAGCTCACAAATACCATCCAAAGGAACAAACCAAAGGAGGTAAAATGGCACATTATAGATGCTTCTCTTGTTCAGCAACTTTTATTTTCAGGGAGCCATTCCTAGCTGACAAACAAGAAAAAGTTGTTTTACCTACTCGACCATATATTGGCTCCTAATCCTTTTAGGAAATATGATATTTGGATGATAATCAGACCAATCCGTTAGAAGAATAGATTCAGTTGCAATATGTTCAATAATATATGCATCAATCATTAGACTCCGGTAATGCCAAAACTTGGTATGATTCGGTCATATTAATGTTCAACGGTACAATCAATTGACTTACCAATTTTGATTTATGATATCAGAGCAAATCAGCACTGAATGATTTGGCATCCAAAGTTCTCATCCTTTCTTGTTTTGAAACTTAATGAGATTTAGATGTTTCTTTTATGTTTTTTAATTGTGTGCCAATTGTCACATTTAGTAACATTTTTTGGAACTCTTGTAATTGCAATTACAAATTTGAGGCCTTAATGCTTGGTGCAAAACTTCATTTTATACAAGTACAAAACTATCAATTGAGTTCTTGGAGTGTTAAAGCATCTAATCTCATGCAAAGGAGCGGGCTTTAGTTTTTGATCCCATAGATGAGGAGAGTCTCATGTGATGCATGGAAGACAGAAGACATTTAATTGTAGGGCTGAAATTGGATAAGATACAGATCTAATAGTAGTATATTCATATATATATTGGTTTTATTTGACAAATATAGTACAGATACAAATGTTAGTCAGATACAAAAATGCACATCCATATTTATTTTAAACGGATACGGATATAAATCGGATACCGAAAGTATGAATATAAATATAGATATAAATCAGATAATTAAAATTTATGATCACAAAATCAAAGATATTACTAAGTGGATGATCAATCAAGTTAATAGTATGTTAATGTGACTATTTTGTTTTTTAAGTTCATGAGTGCTATATAAAATTAAATAAAATTACAAATGGAATCAGATATTCAAATATGAATTGGATAGTTATCTATCCATATCCATTTTTCCTTATGGATATGGATACGAATACAGATATTAGTCGGATGCTTAAATTTCTTTCCATATCTGGATGGATTCAGATACAAAAACAGTTCCGAACGGATATTATTTGATCCACTTTCACCCCTATTTAATTGGTTCCATTCGACACAACTGATTGACATGCAACTCAAACAGTACTTGGTGGTTGAATTCCATGGATTTGTAGGGGGGTTTTCTGTGATGTAAAAGAGACCCATCTCTAAAGATTTTGCAGTAACTTCCCTAGCATCAGACCTTGCTTTATAACAACATGCATAGCGATCCTCTGAGCTTACTAGCAGAGCTGGAAATATAGCACTTTTCTAGATTGTCTTAAAACTTTTTCTTAGGTGTGCTGTGATTCTCATGAAGTTGATCATGCAGGAAAAAGGGGACAGAAGGCGGAAGGGGCCTCAAGGACCTAGTACCAAGATTGTTGCTCCTCTCACTGGAAATCTCAGGACAGGAAATAAAAAGGTGGGTTTCATTCCTGCGTATCCAATGACCATTATTATAGAACAACAGTGGTTTGTCCTATAACCATCTCTTGTGGCTACCAAGCATTAGTGCCTGGCAGACATTAGATGACTGATGACTGTGGATCTGGCACATTCCTGCAACTGTAACACATTCCTTTAACCCTTGCTCTGATGAGAAGCATTATCTTGTGGAAAGTAGGAACCATGCATCTCTTCTACTCACTTTTATCCTGAAAACTACAGGCATTTCCCTCCCGAACTGGTGAGGAATCAAATAATCGGAGGGAACCCCAACTCAATATGTCACAGTATGGGAGGAAGCCAAGGTGTGCTACTCTTTTGCACTCTTTGAAGCTTTCGGTATTGAGTGGCTGCTTATGTTTTTGTTCCCGTCTTTCCCTTAAAACAATATGGTTTTGGTTGTGACAGGCGAGAAACACCACGATGGCAATGACTTGTCTGAAGATGCAAAGCCTCAGGTGTTCCGATTAAAAGGAATCAATCATCAGATAGCTGCAATCATGCATAATGCAGTGTCAGCAGCTGCCTGCTGTGTGCGGTTAGCTACTTATAATACCTGTTTTCTCTCCTAGTTAAAATGGCTGCTGCTGTCAAGTGGTACATATCTGTAGTCTGTGTAACTTGCTGTATTATATATGCCATAAAGGCTGTAATTTAGATCTTGAGTTGCTTTGGAGCGTTGATCCCGTCGGGTTACTCTCGCACGCGTTGCGACGATCGCAGTGGAAACACACGTGCGGGGCCGTTCATCACATGAACATCCCAGGAATGGTAGAATTCAAAAAATTTCTGAGTTCACAAACTCAGAAAATTATGAATTAAAAAAAGAGATTAAAATTAAATCTTGATTAATTTAATTCTATAATAAAGAATTGTAAAGATTTTATTTTACCTTTGAGCAGGTAGATCTTTACCGCTATCTGATGATCGAGGGATTCGGATTTATTTGAAGCCGCACAAGTGTCCGACCTCTATAGGTATTCACACGAGGTACAGATCGCTTCAAGCATCTTGATCTCATCGGAGTACGAGCTCCCTTGCAGAGATCCTCATTTGAAGGTTGAAACTTTTCTAAGCAATTAACTCTTGATTGTTTTCAAGAGGAGGAAGAAGGAAGAAGAAAAAGAAACATTTTCTCTTTTTCTTGGAAGGAGGAAGAAGAAAAGGACTTCCTTGCGGCTGAAGAAGAGGAAGAGAAGGCTGAATTCAATAATCTCTAATGCATATTCAGCCCTCATGCCCCCCTCCTCTTTATGTAAGCATCTCATGTCCAGTTTAAAGAAGGAAAAGGATTTGGAGAAATTCTTTCTTGATTCACCCCTTCCAATCCTTTACTTAAAAGAGGTTGGAGAGAATCAAGGAGAGGCAACATGGCCTCTCCTTGTGCCGTGTCGAAGGCCAAAAAAGGAAGGAGGGGCGGGGCATGATGCAATCAAGAGGTTCTTGGCGTGATTCAAGGAGGGGTGGATGCCCCTCCTTTGTTTCACCTGAGGAAGGAAAGGAGGGGGAGTCCCTTCCTTTCATGCTTTAGATTTTCTAATTCAATTAGGAATCATGTGGTCCCTTTTGATTAATTGAATCCTAATCTAATTAGGATCCAATATGTCCTCCAATTTGATTCATGTGAATCCTAATCTAATTAGGATCCAATTGGACTTATGAATTAAGTTCCTTATCAAATAAGGAGTTCTAATTAATTAGGACTTTCCATCCTTATCTAATAAGGTTAAACTTAATTGATTTAGTCCAATTGAATCCAATGCAAATCCTCCTTCTTTAACTCACTAACTCTTAGTGGGTTAAACTAATTATCAATCAAATTGACAATCAAGATCTATTGCAATTCTAAATCGTAATCCAACCGTCGGAACGATATGTGTGACCCCATAGGTTCTATTATGTCTGATAGTGAGATATATTGTGATCTCCATCATAATATTATTGAAACTCCTTTCAGTGGGTTGAAATAATTTCAACTATTTTCTTCAGAATTCACTGATCATCAAGTGAATGTCTTCGAGTCTCACAATCCACCAGTGACACCTAGCAGCATGTAGTAGCAATCCAGTAAAATGGAATAGAAGAACTTCTATGATATAGTCCTTCTATCGTGGATCCCGATAAGACGGAGGTCATGGATAACTCGTCAAACTCCATCGTCTGTCATATGTCAAAATTTATTTGACTCAAGTTCGAGATTAGAAAACTTCTTTTTCAAAATGCCTTAGCCAAGATTTTTCGAACTCAGACTCATAAATCATATAGGATCTCTCTTAATCTATCAAGGTCGATAGATCCCATCTAGATGCAACCCTAATTCGACAGTAAACCTACTGCAGCCAATCTGCACCACAAGGATCCTAATGGATAGGGCCCATGTTTATGTGCTCGTCAAATTACAGCGACCTCACTGTGAGTAGCTGTGGCATCGCAGGTCTAAGTACCAATCATACAACTGCAGCATCAAGTAAATAAGTGACATCTAAGTGACTTCTTGCTTTGGCCACGCTCAATACCCTTGTTCTCTAACAAGTACTTGCACAATCATTTCAGTGTTCCCACACTGTGGACTCAAGACTCGTCCATCAAAAAATATGATCTGTGCACTAATCTCATCGGATCGATCACCATCCTTCGTGATGATCCATTGATCAAGAGTAATTCAGAAATTAATCAACAATGGCACATGCCTTAAATTCTCAACTCTTGAGAATATGTGTCATTATCTTATTGATTCTTTGGACGATTCATGGACAGATAATAACATGAATGAAAAAAATATCCAATTTTATTAATTAATAAAAAGGTCAAGTACAAATTTATGTCCCATAATATAGATAATGCGTTTGTCAAATTAGCTTCTAGGGCATACTTCTAATAGATCCTACAACTAGAAGTGTCATTGGATATTTAAAGATGGTGTATATAAATCAAAGAGAAAGGAATGAACTTAGATATATGAGCATGATAGATCATCAAACATCTCTTTCTAATTTTGATTGATGTGGTGATCATGTAATTTGGAATGTATAGTAGGTCAGTGGATTCCTTTGGGCCTTGATATGCATGTCAATGGTTCCTTTTGCCCTGTTGCTTCAGCAGCTCAACCGAAGAAAAAAAAAAGGCTGGCTAGAGGCTGTTGTCTTCCAGCAATAAATCCACCTCATATTTATGGAACCACTTGCTCATGCAATTCCCCACAAGGAGCAGAGTAGGAGAAATCCGAGGTGACTAGATGATAGCTCGTCAATGCTACATGGCCACCCTCAAGAGAAAGAAACGCATAGAAACCCTACCGATAGAAGGATTGGACACAAGGGACAAACTGAAGGAGCAGCGAGGAGAATTAGCCGAAGAGTTGGTGCAGGTTCCCTTAAAGAAATATGAGCCTGACCAAACTGTTTGGATCAGCTCCAACTTGAGTGAAGAAAATCGAGGTAAAGTAATCAATTTCTTTACGCCAATGCGGATGACTTCACCTAGTCGGCCCAACAACATGTCAGGTTTAAGCTCCAAGGTGTTGGTTCACAGGCTCAATGTGGACCCAACTCATCGACTTGTGTAATAGAAGAACAACTTCACCGTAGAAAAACAACAAGTCATCGACCAAAAAGTTGACAAACTCTTGGATGACAGCTTTGTTCGCGAGGTGAACTATTCTGATTGGTCAGCCAATATTGTACTTGTGAAAAAAATAACAAAAAATGGCAAGTTTGCATCGACTATACCGACCTGAATAAGGCTTTTCCGAAAGATAGCTTTTCACTCCCCAAGATTGATCAGCTCGTAGATGCGACTCTGGACATCAATTACCAACCTTCATAGATGCAATCTCTAGGTACAACCAGATCCAAAAAACATCCGAAGACGAGTAGAAAACAACCTTTCTCACTGGCAGGGGCCTCTACTGCTACAAGGTAATGTCCTTTGGCTTAAAGAATACAAGGGCAACTTACCAACACCTCATCAATAAGATATTCAATGAGCAGATCGGCTGAAACATGGAGGTGTATGTGGATAACATGCTCGTAAAAAGCTAAGTAATGGGGCAGCACATAGCCGACTTAGAGGAAACTTTTGCGACTCTCAAAAGGTACCAAATAAAGCTCAATCGGACGAAGTACGCCTTCGAAGTTGCCTTAAGAAAATTTCTGGATTTCGTAGTGACACAGCGAGGCATTGAGGCAAATCCAGAGAAGATCTGAGTAGTGCAGGACATACAACTTCCAAAGACCGTCAAAGAAATTCGGCGCCTGGCTGGTCAGGTCGCCGCGCTGGCAAGATTTGTCTCCAAATCAGTGGAGTGCTGCCTCCCGTTCTTCAAGATCCTAAAGCATCCAAAGAACTTTTAATGGATCGAATAGTGTCAAAAGGCCTTCGACCAACTAAAGAAGTACCTCAGCTCTTTCGCCTTTCCTCACCAAGCCATAAGTTAGAGAAATGCTTTACTTATAATTAGTCGTTTCTCCTTCTGCTGTGAGTGTGATCTTGGTGCAGGAGGAAGAAGGATGCCAGAAACTGATCTACTACACAAGTAGGATCCTACAAGATGCCAAGACCAGATATTCTAAGTTGGAGAAGGTGGTTTATGCTCTCATCATCTCAGCTCGGAAGCTCCGCCCATATTTCTAGACCCATTTAGTCACAATTTTGACCGACCAGCCAGTGAGGCAAATTATAAGAAAGCCCAAAAATGCAGATTAGTTGGTGAAGTGGGCAGTGGAGTTCGAAGAATTCGACTTGGAGTATCGACCTAGGTCGTCCATCAAGGCACAAGGGTTGGCATACTTTCTGGTGGAATGCACCATCCCTAATGAAGATCCTGCCGAGCTCTCCAAAATAAAGACCACAGAGTGGTTATGGATCCTGCACGTAGACGAGTCATCAGACCTAGGGGGCAGTAGGGCTGGGCTCATACTTACCAGCCCAGATAGAGTAATCATAGAGTACGCTCTGCGATTCGAGTTTTCGACCTTAAATAAGAAGGCTAAATATGAAGTGCTCATCACCAGGCTCAAGCTTTTCAAGGAGCATGGGTCTAGCAGTTGAAGGTCTTCAAAGATTCATAATTGATCGTCGGCCAAGTTCGAAGAGAATTCGAAGCTCGACGACCATCGATGATCAAATATCTACAGAAGGTAACAACATCACTTTAGCCTTTCATAGCTTTGACATACATTAGATTTCTCAGACGGAGAATGCAAGGGTCGACCTGCTGTCAAAACTGGCTACCTCGAAGATTGTCGACCCGACCAAAGCTACATCTTTTGAAGTCCTAGAGAAGTCGAGCATCGACGAGCCCGAGGTCATGATAAACACTATTGTCGAGCCGAGCTAGATTGATCCCCTCATCAACTTTTTGAAGGACGAAAAATTGTCTACGGACTAGGGTGGAGCCTGCTGGACGAAGCGGCAAGCCTCCCACAATGCTCTTCTTGATGACAAGTTATACTAGAGATCATTTTTATTGCCTCTCCTCAAATGCCTTTGTCTGACTGAGGTAGATTATGCACTTCAGAAAGTGCATGAGGGCATCTATGGAAATCACTTGGGGGGAATATCCTCGGTCTACAAGATCTTACGGCAAAGATACTACTGGCCCACCCTGCAAAAGGATACTGCCAACATCGTCAAGAGATGCAACCAATACCAATGCTAGGCAAGCATCCAATAATGACTAGCTGTGTCACTGACATCGATTAGTGCCCTTTAGTTATTTGCACAGTGGGGAATCGGCATCCTTGGACCTTTTTCAAAGGCAATCAGGCAGTGCTAGTTTTTCTTTGTAGCGGTGGACTACTTCACCAAATGAGCATAAGTCGAGCTAGTGGCTTGGATTAACAAGGTGAAAGCTCGAAACTTTGTTTGGAAGGCCATAATTTGTATATTCGGACTCCCTCAAGTGATCATCACCGATAATGAGCGTCAGTTCGATAATGCCCAATTCACAGAATTTTACACAAAGCTCGGAATCGACCACCGGTTTACTTCGGTGGCACACCTCCAGTCAAACAGAGAGGCCAAAGTAACCAACCGAACGATTTTGCAGGGACTGAAGGCAAGACTGGACTGAGTAAAGGGCATGTGAGTTGAAGGTTCTACAGTGTTTTGTGGGCATATAGAACCACGTCTCGAGTCCCCACCAGAGAGACGTCCTTCAACCTTGCTTTTGGAACAAAGACAGTAATCCCATTAGAGATTAGGCTTCCGTCACTTCGGGTGAAAAGCTTTGATGACCAAACAAATCTGGGTCAGCTCCGAGCCAACCTTGATCTATTGGAAGAAACTAGAGAGCAAACTCAAATCCGCATGGCAAAGTACTAGTGGAAAGCAGCTCGGTACTACAACTCAAAGGTCAAGAGTAAGATTTTCTGACTTAGCGACCTCGTCTTAAGAAAGACCGAAGTATTCTGACCAAGAGAGCCCGAAAAGCTAAACCCAAACTGGGAAGGCCCATACCGAGTAGCCGAATCAATGCGACCTAGAATATACAAGTTGGAGCACCTTGACGATGCTCTGATCCCATGAACTTAGAATTTCGACAATCTTCGTATTTATCACCAATAAGGTTCGTTTGTATTTCAAGTTTATTCCTAATAAAATTTTTTTTGTTATGTCTCTATCTTTTAGATTGGACAAGTATAACAAGCATTTTGACTCGAGACACCCCAAGAATGCCTGGGCTCCGAACTATGGAGACACCCCAAATCCGTCTAGGACATCCTCAAGCCGAGCTCATTTGGAGTTCTTCTAGACTCGAACTCTAGAGAGAACAACTAAGGAGACACCCCGAATCCATCTGGGACCTCCTCAAGCCAAGCTCACTCAAAATTCCTCCGGACATAAATTTCGAAGAGGTCAACTAAGGAGACACCCCAAGCCAACTTGGGACCTCCTCAAGCTAAGCTCACTTGAAATTCCTTCGAAGACAAACTCCAAAGAGGTCAACTAAGAAGACACCCAAGGCCGATCGGGAACCTCCTAAAACCAAGCTCACCTAGAGTTTATCTAGAGACAAACTCAAGAAGGATCAACCGAGGAGCCCAAGATAGGCCAAAAACCCTTGCCAATCATGTGGTTGGAATTGAATATAAGAAGATGCGTCAAAGGAAGGTTCAATGCAACAACCCAAACACAAGCAAAAAGTAGACAACATAAGCAAAATCCGAAGTCAGGTATTTTAGAAAATTCTTTATTTTCGTTACTTTTAAATATATACATTGACCTCGACAAAGGTCGAGGAAAAATAGATATACATCAACCTCGGTAAAAATCGAGCCAAAAATGAAGTACAAGCCTAGTCCAAAGCAAAAAGATAAAGAAGCGAGGGCTTCATTCTTTGCCTTCACCCTCACCAACATCATCGTCCTCGCCATCTTCGCCGCCTCCGCCGGCCTCGCTGCCTTCGCCGCCTCCGCCGGCCTCGCTGCCTTCGCCATCCTTGTCGCTTCTTTCACCGAAGTCAGGTTGAAGGTCGAAAAAGTCCATCTCCGGGAAGAGTTGCTAGTCCCGAGCTCAACATTCCTCAAAGCCCTTCACAAAAGCATCAGTCGCATTCTCCTCGTAGTCGTCCTTATACTAGTTTGGGGAGAGATATTCCTCAACTGCCTTGGCGGCCCTCTACTTGGCTTGGATGACGAGCTCCTTGGCCTTTGCGACTTACCCCTTAGCTCAGATGACAAACTCCCAAACCTTGTTAGCCTTTTGTTCAGCCTAACCTAGCTTCATAGAAAGCTCTGCGGCCTTTTGCTTGATAGCTTTGAAGGCCTCTTTGGCCGCAGACTGTTGAGATCTCATTGCATGATTAAACTGATTCATTTTTTTATGAGCAAATATTAAACTCATTCTTTCTGCAGCTGCATAATTTATACTGTAGCCTTTGAGTGCGATCTCTTCTAACTTACCGTCCATAAACCATTAAGGTCTTTATTGAGAGAGCTGCTGAGGTCTTTATTTCTCCTGTGGTTACCTGAGCTGAGGCTATAAAAAGGCTCTAAATCTTCGAACTTGAGCACAACATATCACACCTGAGACAAGCCTTGTACAACTACTTATCAGATAGAGAACTTCCACTTGCCCACTTATTTTTCCACTCTTTTCCGCTCTCAATTTTTCTATCTTTTCTTTTTGGATAATAAAGGAGAGTTAATTGGATCAGATCTTCACACAATGATGTCATGTTAAGAGGACTAAGCCGAATTTATTGTACCTTAGAGATGATCTCCCAGTGAAGTTGCATAAGAGGGATATTTATACCCTATCTCAACAATCCAGCTGATGGTTAAGAGCAAGCGCGGCGTAGATCAGATTTGATAAAATCCATCACATGACCCTTACTAAATTGAGTAAAGTTCAATTACAATAAAATTCAACATGTGTGGATGCACAGATCGAAGGAGAAGAGTTAGGTCAAAAACAAACCCAAGGCCTAGGACTTGGCTATAATTAGCTACAATGTGTAGAAGTAGACTAAGATGACTAAAACATTCTGAAGGATAGCCTCAAATATAAAACTGCATCTTAGCCAAAAAAATACATGATTATCTGTCTAATAGTTGTGGAGCAACTATACTGAGGAGCGTGCATAATGAGGCATATGTAGCGCTAGTTACTAGAATTGCTAAGAATAGAGGCCAGACATGAGAGCAATCATCAAAGTGTGTATACACTATCTATTAGTATAAATAAGTAGAATTGTACTTTGTAATAGATCCTTCAACAATCAATCCGATGCATATTTATCTCATCTTAGTTTTGCTTTACGTTTTATCCTAGAAATAGGCATAACTTAGCTTTTTACTATAGCCCAATGATATATCCCTACCGTAGCTCGATGCTATACCATTAATCTCTCTTGAAACAGTAGTGTAAGGGTGATGCAAATTTTTGAAAATCAAGGCATCCAAACCTACGCTACTTTTTATCCTTTCTTTAATCTCCATCGTCATATTTCCAGCTGATCAGATGCCGGTGGTATGTCCGCACACAATAACCTCGATGCTGTTGAAGATTTGGTGCCTTTCTCCACCTACCAATCAGAGTTTCGTAGGACCCCAAATTTCCTGGCACTCACTTGAACGGGATAGAAAAATCACAAATGGAGGTGAAATTTGTTCATAAGGTAGCCTTTTAACATGCCTCATTCCAAGAACATCTTCCTTCCCATTTATTTTTTTTAAATTAATCTTGTTATTTATTTTTGAAATTACTATTTTATGTAATTATTGGTAATTTCTAGGAACTACATCTCCAATAAAAGCACTCCAGGGATCAAGGTGGAGCAGAGAAGATAAATGTCGGTGCCATTTTAATTAGACGTTTTCATTATATATAAAGAGTTAACAAATTATATAATTTACTTTGAAGAACATAAACTATGGGATGAATGACCTTCTTATGACACAACGTTTTAATAGATTTGAACACAGAAGAAAAAATGTTAACGAGAAGGAACATATGGTTGTTGACAAATACACAGATGGCAAGAGCCAGATAGGTCCAACATAGCCATGGGCGGTTAGTAACTTCATGGGCTAAGGTGCAAAACATCTATTGAGGAGTCGAAGAGGATTGCGAGCCAACCGACGCTAGACCAAGTCTTCCAACTCCGACTTCAAGTGACTCAATTGACATAATTTGATAACATCCAGGGTGCCATGATATAATCAAAATGGATGTGTGGCACGTTATGTCATTTAGGAGGCCGCCAAGTGTCAAAATACAAGCCCCCTTCCCTTATAATAAATTCCAGCAAAAACACGCTTGTCAACAAGCATATATATATATATGTATATATATCCACCATCCGATGCTGCCATGCGTCTACATCGAGACATCGAACACCGTAGATAATCTGCTGTCACATGTCACGCAGTAAGGAGCAGTGCCCATGGGTCGCCTCCTCGTAGAAAGACGTCAACGTTGTCCATTTTCCATGCAAAGCCACGCCATTTCGTCCAACTTTGCTTGGGTGGTCGTCCTCCTCAATCGGGTGGAGTTCACGCCTTTCCACATGAGAGAGCCCTCGAGGTGCCGCCAGGGACCGTATAATGCCTCTAGCACTAAGAGAACATAAAATATACGTGCCTAACTGTTCCCTCGAGTCCTCCGAGCAGCTTTGCAAATTATATATATAGCAATTTATGACCCAATTAAATTTATTTAAATAAATTTTTGTTTAAGATAAATGGATTTAGCATAAATGAGCCAATCTATCGGGTTCAAATTTGGATTCTTGACCCATTCGATGAATTTTAATACTTATTTAATCTATTTCGAACTTATTTAACCTAATCTATTTAATTTATTTAACTCATTTTGAACCTATTTAATCTGTTAAAAACTTATTTTACCTATTCAACCTATTTAACCTGATTCGACTACTTTATTAAATAGATTATACATGTCAGGTGCAACAACCGAGGAAACTCAAAGGAATACTAATCTTGAGGATCAGGTCATTTTAAAGGGTACGAATTTGAAGATATCCCCTGGACTGGATGCCAATCAATATTCTCCATTTTAGTTTCCTAGTTTACCGGACTCTGTACAAAACTTTACCGATCATGATATCTGTACAAGGCTTATTGATTTGGAAGGATTCTGGATGTTGGTGGTTGGAATCAAAATAACTGCTTCCCAGAACGAAGCCATTCTTTAAGTGATTCCTTGGAGGATCAACATTGAAAAGACAATGCATGATCATGGTGTCTTAATTAGAAGTTCTATGGCAGCACTTTCTGGAAAAACCTTCAATAGGCCTGTTCATACCTGAGTTTATACCCTAATCTTGTCCGCTCTTTCCTTCTACTTTATACCGAGGTTAGATCACGGGCATAACGAGATGTTTGATATGCTGATAATTTTGATAGTAATCAGCTATATCACTCAGATCAGATGAATAAAATACCAAGTACCGACCAATAACCATGTGCTATAAATATTACCAAAAAAATCTATATGCTATAAATGAGTATAAATATTACTCATCTTGGATGCTTAAAATCAGAGTTACTAGGTCCTCCTCCAACTTGACTCCAAATTTTCTTACAAATTGCATTATTTCAAACCAGAAAAAAGATAAGTTGCAAAGAAGGAAGACTGAGGACATCAAATAAAATAGCAAATCAGCCAATGACTAGAAATTTATTAATTCATTTTCCAGATCACAAGATTGGTTCAGAATGTTGTTAAGATCGGAAAGTCCATGGAGTGTGTCTTCAAGGTCATTCTTGATCGAATTTTATAGCAACAGCTGCCATCAGCATCGTTCGGGTTACTATTTGATGGTGCTTTTAACTTTGGCACCGAGAAAACAGAAGCTGTGAGGACATGGCAGAAATTGCCCACAGGAGTAGGTAGAAGTGAAGGTGATGGGTCCTCCATCAGGCATTGCAGGTAATTGAACTCAACAAAGTGGAAGCAAGGAATCATGATAATAAAGCCTCTTATGCCTTAAGGGAGCTAACATGAGGCAGCCTTCCCAAAAAAAGAAGGGCCTCTATTTTTTGATAAAGTTAGAATACAATAACTTTCTTAGGACTCGTTTGGTTCACAAAAAGAATTTCTTCTTACCTAAATATTTTTCTTGGAAAGAGTTCTGAGAAAATGGTTTTGGCATGTTTAGTTGATCATAAAAAAATAGCACATTACATAGTGACTTATTTTTGGTTAAGCATCTATTTTTTTGAAAAAGTTGTATAAAATATCTATTATACCCATAATAAAGAAAAAGACCTATTCATAGATTTTAATGGCTTAAGGATAATTTTGGAAAAAAAAGGATCCCAATTACCAACTGGAGGGAAAGTAGCTTTTCCATGTCCCCCATAGATTTTTTTCTCATGAAACATGAAAATCTTATTCTCATGGGAATGCTACTTTCCATCTCTCTTCTTTAAAAACTCCCATCAAACAAGAGGCATTTTTTTGTTTTCCGTTGACCACACTTTCTTCTTTTCTTTTTCTGCGAACCAAACTTGAGTTCTTAGAAGAATTAATATGTCCATATCTCTATGACCATGTAATGGGAGAATAAATTAAATTAATCCTTGGAAAAACCATTAAGTAAAAAAGGCAATTAAAAGTCATACTACATCGTAAGTCATTGAAATTATTATGGACAATGACTGGGAAAAATTAATTGCATTATATTAGATGCTTCAAAAAGATGCCAATACTATACAAGGTGGTTGTACACTTTCTAAATTTGATTTTGTATTAGGGAATTACCCATTTCCTCATAACTTCTTGCAAAGAGTTGTGCTTCTACTCAATATCCTTCACAGCATCCTGTACCACAATTAATAAAATCAATATGAGAAATACAAGAATGTAGACATTCAGAATTTTTCAGGAAGCATAAATTAAATTCTCAAACATTTCAATTATATCCTAAAACCCTTCTAAGTCACATAGTGAAATTTCCTGTAATCCAAGGTTTGTTCTAATTTGCTTACTAAATACATGCACGGCACATAGTAGCATACATAATTGTTCTTATTCAGCACTAATTTTCAGTTTCACCGTAAATCTTCACTTCCCTGAACTACAAATTGGCAATTACATGCATGACAAGTAGTCAGTGAGACAGGAGCGAGTATAGCCATTACCTTTGCAAGCCGAGTTACATAGGCTGCAGCAATGGCTGTAAATAACAAGCCTAGTCCAAGAGTCACTAATTGGTCGTTTCCTCCTGGTAAGCCCACATCCGACTCTTCTTGCTACAAGGATAAGGGAAACAAAAATCATGGTCAGACAGCAAGCTCCCCTCTCAAATGTATATGTTAAAGGAATAAAGATCGAAGCAAAAAAGAAAAAAGAAAATCCGAGCAAAAGATAAATAGCATCTATCAACAAGTAAAGAATGGAAAAAAGAGTTGAGTTTTTTTCATGAGAGTGCAGATGGTTCTATTGCCTGATCAAAGTAACTGATATAGCATATCCTTTGCATCCCGGCAACATGTGAATTATTGCAGCTAAACTGCTATTTATATAATTGAAGATTGCAGGTCTCTCTCTCTCTCTCTATCTCTATCTCTATCTATCTATCTATATATACATATATAGACATATACATCCATACATATATATATATATATAGAGAGAGAGAGAGAGATACATACATATGCATACATATATCTATGTATGTATATGTATACCAATAATTTCTGTCCAGAAGCGATATGAGCCCTAGAATATGATTGAACAAATCCAAGCTCTCTAATAAAACAGATTTAATACAGAGCTCATAGCCAGCCCGGAGCATTAACCCAGCCTGACCTGTTATGTTAAAAACTTCTTAGTCAGGTTAGAGCAAAGGAATTCTTGGAATCTGAATCCAACATGCTCACCGAAAGAGAGAAAACAAACTCCCATTCTGTTATCTACTTGGACTATCTTCTACAAAAACTAAACCACTTGTTATGAACAGTTGGGAAACAATTAAGATGAAATAGATTCATTTTTCAGTTCAATTTGAAATACCAATTTCAAAGGGATAAAGAGCACAGAAGCTAGGCTTCTCTCCTTCTCCCAACCTGATTTGACAGTGACTCTCCAAATCTCATGTCAAACTTCATCAATTGAGGAAACCATCAAAATTAATTCAGTGCTAGCAAAGACTCCTATCAATGATTCCTATGCTACATGTACTTGTTACTTTTAGATGAATTTTTCCCAGACTTGGAGCACCACTACAACGGTCTCATGCACGGTCTCATTCCCAACACATCATATCCAGTTCTTTTTTGTCCATATGAGTGCTCTACTTCTCATGCCACTGAATGAAATGAATGCCATTGGATGAGATAGATGCTTGTAATTATATTGTTCCTTTAAAGCTTGATCTAGAGTTTGGATCTCTTATTTGAGAGGATTGTCTAGTGCACATGGTTTAAGGTTTCATTCGCTAATAGTATGCCCTTGAGATTAACTAAGATCTTAGTTTATCTCGATTTGAGATGGAAATTCTGAAAAAAAAACTATAACATAGATAAAACAATATAGGAATTAGTATTTTGGCCAGTGTAGTGAAAGCTATCTATTCTATGCATTGGTTGGGTGTCACAACCTAGGACCTCATGCAAAATAGCTAGCTGGAAAGTATTATTTAGGTTCCTTGATCCCATATAAGTATCCAAGATCTACCCAGCAAATAACCGATATGGGACTAAAAACATGCCTGCACGGGTCCTCACACTGGAACCCTTTGTTGATAAACAAATCAACCATATGTTCACTAACAAAAACCTAATAGTAGTGAAGGTAAGTTTGAAGCATTACACAGTGAAGTTGCACCCCACCCCCTCCTCATTTAGAGGTGGTGCTGGACTGTCTGGTTTCAAGCCTTGGGAGGCATTTCTTAAGGGTAGGACATAGTAACTCTTGGTGGCAGTCCATCATTACTTTTAAGAAGAAGAAGAAGATTCAACTATGTAGATACATTATCAGGAGCACAAATAATGACCTTAGTATTTTTTCCCTTTTTGTGATGTAAAGGATGAAAGATCAATCAGAAATTGATGACTATGAATTGGATATTGACATCAAAAATTTGTACTTTGTTTGGATGAGGAAAATTGTCTCATATAGAAACTTTGTTGCACAACATATTCAAAAATCTCAATAAATTTAGTACTCTTTCACTGAACTGTTTAAACAAACTGTTAATAAATAGATGAAAATACAAAGCAACTTTAGCCGAATGATTTTTCAAAATCAGATTTGTAAATTTTTGAATCATTTTTTCCAATCAGTCATTTTATAAGTTTTGCAGTGTTAACAAGTTTTTGTTTCTTCATCTATGTGCATTCCTTTGCTGTGAGATCAGATAACCAACTATTTCCATGGCCATATACAAAGAACAAGACCAAGTGCAATAAGTAGTAGAAAACTAACAAAAAATAGATCAAAGCAAGATTGGCCGAACCGGACCGAACCGTCTGATTCGGCCCACACCGAGCCGACCTAGTGGGAAACCAGGTCGGTTTGGTTGTTAAAATCAGGACCAATCCCGAACCGGCCGAAAGGGGGCAAAATCGGACCAAACCGACCGAAACCGGTCGCAAACTGGCCGGAACCGGAATCGATCGGAACCAACCGGTTCCATTCGAACTCGATGCGAGCCATCCGGCTCCCTCCCCCTTTCTTTCTTTTGTCTTATAAGAGGATGTTGGAAAGGCCTTCTAAACCGGGCCCCTCCTTTCCTTCTTTCGTCTTATAAGAGGATGTTGGAAAGGCCCGAGAAGGTCTTCCCAACGTTATGAACCCTTCTCTAAACATCTCTCCTTTCCCCCCACGACGAAAATTACACTGATTTAGCACGATTTAAGGAAGATCCAAGACTAAATAAGATGTACTTTCTCTTTTCTATCTTATACTCTATTTTTTGAGAGGCTCCAAATAAATAACTCAAAATTTGCAAAATAATAAGAGATCGTGCCAAAATTTTCGATTTTGATTTGATTTTATGATATGTTGTAGATCTATAGATGATATATACGATGGCATAAAAATTTTAATTTTTGAATTATATATATTTTTAAAATTAAAAAATATATTTTTTGATTAAAAAATAAAAAAATAAAATTCTAAAAAAATATAAAGTCATAAGCGTATTTAGGGGCATGCAAGCTACTCTCCAGCAAAATTTGATATACATTTACTCAGATTTTGACGCGATCATGCGCATAATGGCCTAAGCCTAAATTTACAGAAAATTGAGAAATAAGTAGTCTTTTGATGAATGCCTAGGACCTAAAAAATACATGTAGCATCCATTGTTGGTTCTACATGTATCTAAGGTGAAATTAATTTTTTAAAATTTTTATATTTAAATATTATTTTTAATTTAAAAATAATTAAAAATATATAATTAATATCAAAAATTATGAAAAATTAGTATTACGTAATACATATTTAAGAAGTATTTTATGAAAAAAATATATTTTTCTAAATTTATAGTACTTAAACAATTTTTTTAATTTAAAAAATATTAAGCATATATATCAGTAAATAAATAATATATAAAAAAATTAGTATTATGTATTACATAAATCAGATATATTTTTTGAGAAAAAATTATCTTTATTATAACAAAATTTTGCTATTTTTAAATAATTGATAAACTAACGTACTTGATAAACCTGCAGGAATGAAACCATCAAAGAAAAAGAAGCCAGAGCATGACACTAATTGGGATCATGGACAAATACTTTTGGGTCGGCACCATTGAAAGTACAACTGGAGCAACACAGACTTCAAGAAAGAAGAGATAACTAAGTTGAAGCAGCACTTAGCTGGCGTTACCCCGACGTATCTATGTGCCGGAAATACCCACAAGAGGTTCGATAGCTGATGAAAAAATACTTCGTTGATTTCAAAGCAGCAAAAGAAAGGGTTGCTAAGAAGGCGAAGGTAGACCGTCGAGCGGCAGAGCCACCTTCCTCTCAGCTAGAAAGTCAGAGAAGGCATCCTTTTCAAATGGCGAGGAGGCACAGATCCATGCTGTCATTCAAGCGAGTCTAAATGATCAATCAATGGCAGTAGGATAAGCCTGGATGTCTCCTTGTCCGAGATATTCTCTTAGAGATATGATCGAGAGAAGCTTAGACGAGGCCACTATGCTATCCGATCGACTTAGTCAAGAGGACGATATCTATCCTCCCAATATAGCCAGACAGAGAGGGACACGAAGGATAAGCAGATAGAGAGTGGCACGAAAGATAAGCAGGCAGAAAGTGGCACGAAGGGTAAGCAGGCAGCAGCTCAGTACATCAAAAAAAATAAAGGGCACCTGCAACCCTCATGGAGAGTGTAGAAGAGAAGTCAGTTCACTCAGATTCAGAGACCAGTAGAAATAGTTTTAGTGATCATAAATCTGCTGGTTAGAAAAAAAGTAGAGGACATGAGACCATCATTTATGAAACAGCTACAGGGTAGTCTCCAATTCATCTATGAGTCCTAGTTTATACATGCTACACAGAATAGGGACCACAGTGCACGATTTGGCAGAGCCCGTGAGGATGCGATTGCATATAAGAGACGGACTTCTCGAAGTCATTCGAAAGGACACGATGTAGCTGCAAATGCCTCACACGTGAAGTGGGATCCATAGACGTATCAGGTTTCGAGTCGTATATTGGATCCTATTATCCGCAGCCACAGACAGTCTATGACCTACACGAATACGGATATGAATATGGTCCGAGGTATCTTCCGGTGGCTACTATCCTACGCAGCCCGGAGCATCTTGCAGGTTGAATTTTGCTGCCGGCATTTTTAGATTGGCCCCTTCACAACAGTTTTATCAGCTAAAGGATACCTCTAAACGTCAGAGCTTCAGCGAGAGATCCGAAAGTGCTTATAATCCAAACCGTGTTATTTATATGATGATCCTACAAGACTACAATCTACTTGGTTAGAGGGATAGGCTAATGTGCCTTCTGACTATGCTAATGATCTGTATGAGAAGCATCACTACTCGACGAAATTTTAGATATCGGTATGTATATTGTATTATATTGACTATGCTAATGATCTGTATGAGAGGCATCACTACTCGACGAAATTTTAAATATCGGTATGTATATTGTATTATAAATATATGTAATCGATTGTATTATTTTATATTTTCAAATCACTAGTTGATTTTAGGATATTTCATGTTGCTTTTTGTAGTATACAATATCTCACTAATCATTTTATATTTTATATCACTTTAAAACAACAAGATGCATCATTTAGGTTAAACCGAGATCATTGAAATATCAAATCATAGAAACATCAAAAAAACATTAAATTAAACTTAAAATCATTGAAAAAGTTGAAAACAATTGATTACCAATTAATTAAATTTGAAAAACTCAAAAAAAAGCGTGTCGGTTCAAATCACCCCGCTCGCCGACCGGTATGAGTCCTGTTACCGGTTCGGCGGATCTTGGATCAAAGTCACAAGAAAGTATTATGGATGTATTAATAGATAAGGGTGGTGGTTGACACATCTACCCTAAAGAGGCTATGATAGTAAAGCAACTTACAATTTCATCAAAATGCCATATCCAAATATTACTGAAGCATACATAAGTCCACTTAATAGAAATGAAAACCTTTAGAAAACTTACAATGATGGCTCGCCCAAATGCACCTGCACTTACATAAGCCCATGTTCCTGGAAGCATCCCCAACCAACTGCATATGAAGTCATTTAATTTCTAAGCTACTGATAGAAGTCAAAAACTCAAGAGCATGGAAAAATCAAAATTCTTGATTCCAATCTGTTTAACCAAAAAGTGATTCGCAAAGGCAATAATCAACTAAGGTAAATTATTTAAAAGAGAAACAACCAAAACTTTTAACCTTAGTGAAATCATATAACAATGATTGATCTAATATCCTCATCATACAAGCAAGAAGAATTATAAGTTCCATTTGGGTTATATCACATTCAAACAAGGCAAAATCAACCTGTCACAAGATAGGTACATTTAGTTACACCAAATGTTCATAATTACCGTAACTAGGTGAATCAATTGCACATTCGTATAGCTTTCACAAAGTGGATGCACATTCAGATACAATGATTCACCCTTTACTCTCCATGTTTAGATAAAATTTGAACCTTATATTTCCAGAAAATTGTAGAAGGGCTGATATATTACATTCTCCAGTCTAGTATCTCCCACAGCAAAAGAGAATGCAACTTGAGAATTTGATCCTATGTTGGAATATACTTGCCTAATGACATAAAAATGTTATTCTCCTTTAGATTAACATAAACTACTGGATGCTAGCATAACCTCAAGTGTGATGAGATGTAGAGGAACTTGTTTCCTTTCTGTAATGGTTTAAGTTTTTCTGTAGCTTTAGCATTGTTCTTCTTTTATGTCAGAAACTACCAGAGAAAGAAAGGTGGGGCAGAATTAGGGTGAGGAGGGAAATACTGTGGGTTCTGCACATCTATCAAAACATATTATAAGTTGTTATATATGTCTATTTTTTCCAAATACTTTAAACATGGCAGCCTCTCTTTTTTCTCTCATATTCTCTATCACTGCTATTTTATAATTCTCCGATTCTTCTCTCCAATTTGTAGCATGAGTTTGAATTTGAGTACTTAACATTTCCTTTGTCTCTAGGGTTGATAAATATAGAACCAATCAACAGTTAGTATGACGGCAATATTAAAAATTGTCAACTGACCTGCCTAATACATAAGGCACAAACTTCACTGATGTCAAACCATATAGATAGTTTCCAAGAGAAAATGGGAGCAAAGGACTCAAACGTAGGAGTGTAACAACTCTGAATCCATTCTCTCCTATTGCCTTATCAATTGCCAAAAACTTTTTGTTTCCTTCAACCAATTTGAGAATACGTTCACGAGCAAAATATCTAGCAATAAGAAAGGCCACCGCTGCAGCCACCTAGCAAAGTCATAAAACCATTGTGAGAATCTTTGGAATATCACTTTTAGTTTCATTTGAGCCATCATGAAAAGCATTCTCGAAAGAAACTTACTGTCCCACTGATCGAAACGATAATGGTCCCCGTTACACTTCCAAATAAAAGTCCCGCCGACATAGTTAATGGAATTGCTGGAATTGCAAGAATCTAGAATAAAATGAGCAATTCATGTTAGTACTAGCAGGTATAGGATGCTAAGGAATAGATAAGGCAAAATGTGACCCCCCCCCCTCTCTTTTATCTGCTTCCATCATTCCTAGAGAAAGTTGCATAGCTATGCAGAGGAGAAGAAAGATATAAATTTAAACATTTAATAATTATAAGGCATATTAATCGACAAGACTTATTTCCTGTGCCTGTGCAGAACTGTGAAATGCATAGAGAAAATAAGAGATGGGAAAACACATTACATAATTTCCTTCTTCTATTGAAAATAGAAGGATTAGTAGTTGCAGCCTTTCCTACACCCAAAACTACCCATTAAAATCCTTTCCCCATGATATTTCCATGATTCCATCATTTCTATTAGTCCCTTAGTGATTCATTGACCCACTGAATGATAGCTGGTAGCAACACAATTTAGCCTCTAGTAGTGCAAATGGGCATAAGCAAAATTTGATTCGTCTAAGAACTCGAGAAACAAATGATGAACTACCTATTTAAACTCATAGAGAAAGGTAAACTATGTGACATGTGAATAGATGCCTGACTAGTTGTTTTAAATTCATGAAGCATCTTCTATGCACTACAGTCATTGAATAATTATAAATTTCATAACCATAAATAGATTGTTACCCCTAAAGAGTAGGGTTCTGTCAATATTATTCTACCCATATTGTCATATCAATTGCCCAAATAAAAGCCAGTGAGATGCTTTCCACTTTCCTACATCCAACTAATACAATATTGTTAATATACTGAATACTAGTAGTAAAATCACATTATTATACAACTAACTCTTCTATAATCACAAAGAAAACAACAAAATAAGCAGGAAACACAAGACAGAAGAAAGCAAGATAAACAGAAAATGGATAGTGATTTTGTGTTAAAGAGCCCACTTAGCTTGTTGGATTTGATGCATGCCCTAAAAATCATTTGTTCTTTCTTTTTTTTTTTGACATTTTGATATTGAATATTTTATGGATGTTTCTTGATCAACACACTCATATATTTTTTGCCGAACCAACAACTCCAGTTTTTCCCAAGTCTTATGCTGCAGATTAAGCCAGAAAAGAATCCATGGGTGCATTGTAAGCATGCCTGAGTACTCAGCTTTTCGCTTATCATGAGGATTAAACGATCTAAATATGTCAAATTAATTCTAAACTTTGGATCAAGTTGGCGATTGCAGTCACATGGCTGCCAAAATATACAATGTCTAATAAGATTAGAATGATATTAGTCCTACCAAAATAGGGACTTTCAGTAGTGCATGGGTGTTTTTCATATTAAACAGCTCAACACTGTGATTCCATCTACGAGACCATTGTCAAAGTCAGATTTAGATACCATATGTTTCATGCAAGTGGTCCCTTGAAGTGAGGGCAGAACTACTCTTTGCAATTTAGGATTGATAACTTTGGGGTCAAACACTTGTCCAAGAGTACAAGCCATAGTCCCACTGGTTGGAAGCTAATTGGGTCATTGAAATCAACTATGGGTGAGGACTAAGTTGTGCAACAAGGAAAGCATCTATCCAATATTGGCTAATCAGACACATAAACCTGGACCTAAGTATGGCCACATTTGCTTTATCAAGTTTTATGAGATTATCAAGTATTGATTTGAGCCAGGGTCATAATAGCCATGACTGATAATGGTTAAGAGTTAGATAGTGTTCAATTATCACAGTGCCATTTCAGGACAAAAGTGGAGCAATCGAATTGTCATAAATGTTTTATATGACAGGAGAGCTTTTCAGCAAGGACCAAATAATAATCATACAAGCTTTTGTAATTTATTTTTTTATCTGGAGTTGTTCAGCAGTGTCCATGATTTCACATGCCAGACGGCATGTACCATGCCACACATATTCAATACCCGGTGTAGCACCTGTGGAGCCTTTTTATTAAAATGTTTTTAAACTAAAAGAGTTTGTTAGAATTTTTCAATACTTTTTGGTTGAAGCACAGTGCAATGCATGTTTCGGCACACCCTGTGCCACTGGAACTTAATTCCATGGTCGTGCCCATAGCTAACCTATCTATAATCTAAAATAATCTGGATGCTTATCTCTCTTCCTATCTGACTTATCTCTCTCCCTCTTTGTCTTCACATCTCTTGGGTTTTTGTGGGATCAAACACTTGCTAGAGGGGGCTGGGCACACCCTTATAAGATTAGTGGCTGGTCCACCTTGGTGTGTACACTCCTATTCTCCTTCTAAGGGAGACAACAGAAGAAAAAACAGGATAAGAGGGAGGGATGGGGGGAGGAGGGGAGGAGGGGCGAAGAGAGAGAGAGGAGTCATTGAAAAGGCTTAATGATAATTTAGCAAGCTCAGGACCTTCATCATACGCATCTCAAGCAAAGATCGCCGAACCAGGACCGGTAGGCATACCGGTCAGCCACCAGACCGATTTAGACCGATACCGAACCGGCCAAAAAGGTCACAGCACGCGCGGCACACTGTGGCAGATCGAACCGGACTCGGTGCCGGATCGCACGGAGTCCTAGCCGAACCGGACGGAACCGGTCCGGTTCGCTCTTGTACCGGCCAGGCCCCTACAGGGCCGAAACTATTTTCTATGCCCGAACCAACCCGATCAAAAACCGAACCAATTCAATACGGACCGGTTCAGCATTTTTTGACTCAAGAACCTATGTAATCTGACTTTTGCATGATATTATCTGCCTCTTTATTTACTGATGATTATATAAAATGATTGATCTCTCTGTTTGTGTGCATACTCAAAGAACCATCATTGTTATTATAGGTATCACGACAAGACATTCTTCTTTAATAAGATAACTATTACTTACACCCTGAGACTAAAAATTGGGTATATCATACATGATTTTGACACTCTACTGAATGATTAGATAAGATAATCTTAAATTCTGTATCTCCTAGTCTAAAATCTGATATGTGATAAGGACATGCACATGGATCTAATGAGCAATTCAGAATATGTAAATCTCAGAGCTCTTTTTTATTTCTGGCCTGAAATCCCTATTTCCACAAATCCTTTTCTCGCTACAGAAGTTATCATCTTTATGCAAGAAAAATGAGCACAATTGTTCCTAGAATATCAGCTGGGACTCAGATGAAGAAAAAAGGAAAAAACAAAGAAATTCTGAAACATTACTTCTGTTGACAAAAGGCAGCATTTATAACATACTCTTGCAAAATGCTACGTTTTTGCAGTGGACTCTGCAAGATTTCAATGCAATGTGTAGAAGTATTCCGCACAAAGTCAAATCCACCAAAGGGCGAGCTTATTTTGAAAATAAGGAAAACGACAAAAGGCTGAAACACCAATGTGGACCTAGGTACACCATGTGATTGTAGACCTAAACAAACCCTAACAAGAATTTTATAACATCACCCAGCTCTCTGGAACTTCTGATCTTAAGGTCTCAGAGTTGTTCTGAATGTATGGTAGTTTAATCACTAAAAATTTAATAATAAGAGATTATGTGCTGTTAAATCTTACCTCCAATGCAGCATAAACAAGTACAAATAAGGCATATCCAGAAGTGCCATAACCTGATCACAAAGAGCATGAAAATGTTCCAGCATTAAAACCAAGACAATATTACTTAGTACAAAGTTGAATACAAAACCTATCGAAAAAAACACAAATACCATAAGTCGTACTTCTTGTTGACAGCATGATGCTGTGGTAATCAGTTAGACAAAGTAGAAGCATGTTAGACAATAACAAAAAATCGAATACTTTTTCACTTGACATGCATCATAAGTAGTCCCATAATGATTATCTGATCATGATCATCATTTTTTATTACATTCTAAGTGGCCTCGTTCGTAACAACTTATATGTTACTGGAATCACCCTTATGATCACTCTTGGATAATTTTTGAGTACACGACGATTTAAAGTGATTCTTAGATGAGCAGTACCGGATATAAATTTTTTCCGTTGATGGAAATTCGTCCATAGGCACTTCGCCGGCTCACCCTCAAATTGGAACCATCTAAAAAAACTCAAGTTTCAGAATGAACCCATAATATAATAGAGCCACCAACTTCCGCCAGAATCACGCCCAAGGCCTTAGAACTTCCAAAGATGACATCCAAAACCACGAAATTCAACCAAAACCACGACAAAAACACGAAGTTCTTAATTCGAAACTTTCACAGAACCACCGAATTGGATTAAAATAGCCTCAAAAAACCACCTTGAGAACAAAGAAAAAGAAAAGGAGATGGAGGGAGTAAGTGACCTTCGATGAAATCCGAGAACTGGGTGAGAAAGGCATTGATCTGATCTTTGTAGACGTACCCCACCGTCCCGAACCCTCCAATGACCCCAACTAGCAGAAGCCCCGCGAGAAGCGTGCCCTTCACGGCCGTCTCTCCTCCCAACGCCCCGTCCCCGTCATCCGAGACGGACCCATCGTCCCTCCCCCTCCGGCCGTCAAACTTGAGGTTCTGGGGGACGTTGGAGGCCTTGCGGAGAGTGGCCTTCTTCGTCTCCCGGAGGGAGGAGAGGGGCCGGAAGGCTTGCGAGCGGCGGGGGCGAAGGGAGGAGAAGGGAGAAGAGGAGGAGGGGAAGTGGTGCGGGGAGAGGAGAAGGGAGGAGCGGGAGAGGGTGGAGAGGCATGGCCTCGTGGGGTGCATCATAAGAGGATATAGTGGCAGCTCATAGGCTTGGACTCGGAAAGAGCGGGCGGAGAGAGGAGCGGTGGGAAGGGGAAGGGGAGGATGGGCAAGTGTTGAGATTAGCCTGGTCATTGGAAAGGCAATGGGAGAACATGGTTTGTCCACGTGGCATCATCTTGATCAGGATGTGATACATTGTTATATGGGTGAAAGACTATGAATAACAGTTTTGAGGTTGGCCTTGTATCACCTGGTCAAAAATTTATTATTGTAATGCGCATGGCTGCTAAATTTTTATTTTTAAAAGACTTAAAATAGATTTATTATTATATTTTTCAAAATTGTTTGGGCTGAGAAGAAAAGAACAATAATTATATAGGACAAATACTAGAGAAAATAATATAGGACAGACTTCTTATTTTACCACTTTTTTTCTAATACCTATCTTAAAAAAGAAACCTAAAAGTCAAAAAATTCCTCTTACGAAAGAAACTGTCAGTTCGGTAATTAAAAATAAAATGTTGCATCCTTTTTTTCTTATTTTCGGAACGTATTTTTTACCATCACATACAATATAATCAGATGATACACACTAAGCAAACTAGTCATCTAGCAAATCAATATACACCTCTAGATAAATCGATATACAGTTTTCAGCATATGGTGTTCCCATGTATATAGTACATGACCAATTGATACACACTTAGTAAATTAGGCAAAGCTAAAAAATTATATATTGTGTGTTAGTATTGATGAATATTATATTCCAGAAAGTATGTATCGATTTACTTAGAGATGTGTATTGACTTGGTAGATGATTAATTTGCTTGATGTGTATCACCTGGTTATGTAGTATGTACTAATAAAAAGTATGTTCTAAGAACTGTGTATCAATTTACCTGAAAGTATGTATTAAATTATTGTTGGGTGTGTATCAAATCATTATTTGGTGTGTATCAAAGAGGCTTAAAGTATGTATCAGAAAATCGATGTGTATCATCTGACCATATAGTATATACCGATGAATATAATATTCCAAAAACTATGTATCAATTTGTTTGGAGATGTGCATTGGGTTACCAGATCACTGATTTGCTAAGTATGAATTATATAGTCGTGTACTGTGTACTAGTGAACATCATATTTAGAAAACTATATATTGATTTACCTAAATGGGTGTATTAACTTATTAGATGATTAATTTGCTTAGTGTATATTACCGCACTATATAGTATGCACCGATAAAAAACATGCTAGAAAAATAATGAAGAAAGAGGATGCCACGCTTTTTTTTGTAATCATGAGATTAATAACTCCATTAGTAAGAGTAGTCTTTAACTTTTAGGTTTCTTTTTTCAGATGAATACTAAAAGAATCATCTCAAAATAAGAAGCCCACCCTATATTTCTTTCTCTAGTACTCGCTTCATATGATTTTTGTTCAGAAGAAAACATGATGTAAACATGTTTCTTTGCTTTTGCACGAAAATCATTCTTCCTTGGAATGCTGAGTAGAATGGAAGGGGAAAAACTCTATCTTTCAGCTATAGGGAGTGGTGTAAATTGAAGAATTCTTCTCCTCCAAGTCTCCCTCATAAAAATTTTGGGAAGCTTATAGCAACAGTTGTTCAATTTTTCATAGTTTACACTTGCACCTTTTTAAAACTTTTAATTTTTTGCAATTTGCCTCAAAACTTAAAATTTGGTTGTAATATAGCCCAACCTTCCATCTGAGCTCTAACACCATTAACGACATAAGTGAAATGACCAATTTGTTTTGAGAGTTTACTGGTGGAATAAAATCAATTTTGGGGGTCCATTCCTGCCAAAGCATAACCCTTCTTCTAATCCAGGCAAGAAGGGTATTAATAGAATTTTATGGTTGAACTTATCTCACGTGACAATCACGTGTATACGGATCCTAACGGAGATGAACGACTGGGCCATATTATAGCAAATTTTAAGTTTTGGAGTCTAATTGAAAAAAATAAAAATTTTGGAATGTAAGTGCTCATAAAAGGTTGAATGGTGTACCGTAATTTTCTGAAACCTTTTATAATATTCTCCTTGCTAGTGCATATATATCACTATCTTAGCAATGCATGATAGCAAGCCAAACTTTAGGTTGCTCAAGCTTAACCTTTTGTAAGAATGAAAGTATTTGAGCTCAAGCGGAGCATGAGAACAAATATTCAAATTTGCCTAACTTGGTAATTAAGCTAAACAAGCTTGTTACTAGGTTTGAGCTACTTTTTATTTAGCAAGCACAAAATATTGGAACTTGGTCTCATTTTTAGGTTGAGCTAAGTCTAAGTTCGATTCATTCACATTTTCTAACGAAACAAGCTCAAACAACCCTACTTTCAAGTCGAGCCTCAGATATCATGAACAATTTAACTTATTTTTGCAATCGTGACAATCTAACTTTTCCATTTCACTCGTTTCAACTGCTCTTTAAGATAATTTTTGTTACATACTTCATGGAAAAGCTAATTTAATTACATACATTTTTTAGATGAGATGTTGATGGCAAACTACTGCAGGGAGGAAGAGAGAAAGAGGAAGAAGAATGGATGGAGAAGGAAGAAGAGATTATAGAGACACAGGAAGAAGAAAAGAGGAGAAAGAAGAACAAGAACAAGAAAGAGGCTAGGATTTTTTCATTCAATCAAGTTCCTCATACATGAGAGGGGTGGTCTTTATATAGATCTTACATCTTGACCAAGTCAAGTAATCAATTGACCAAATCAATCAATTGACACTGACTAAATTTGGACCTTTACATCAATTAATCCCATACCAAAATTGGTCCACTACATGGACCCAATTACATAAACCCAATTGACTAGTCTAATAATAAAACAACTGACCAAATTGACTTGACTAAAAAAAAGCAAATAATGCAATAAAATAAAAGTAACTCAGACTCAAATGGACCCAATCCGGGTCTGACTCAATCTGGAGGCTCGAAATCCTCTCCTACCCATAGTGATGTCATCCCCTGGTGCGGACGCGAACGAACGGTTCTGATGTCCCCATCAGATGTCCTAAGATTAAATTACGTAGCACAAACACCAGTACTATATCTTTCACATGTGACACCTTGGTGTTAGATGGCAATTGTACTTCTAGATGTCAATAAATCATGCATGCACCAAAATAGATGTCGATAGTAGCCTCTAAGAAAACAAAGCAAGTATAGGAAACCGCCAAACAGTCTTCCTCTTCTTCTTCATCATCTTTAATATTTGTTAGACTAAAATCCCAAGACTTAGCAAAAATAAACACGAACATTGACTCCTCACTCATGGACACATTCTTGAGTTTGTCTCTAACGCTGTAACTTTTGTTGGTAGCCCATTGTCAACAAAATAATTCAGGAATTTGAGCTCAAGTATGGCTTGATTGACGTTTGAGTCGAGTCGATTCGAACTCAAGTAATGCCTTTTTTCATCAAGCCAAGCTTGAGCTTGAAATATTAAGACTCTATTGATCTCGAGTAAAGTTTCGAGCCAAAGTATTTTAAATCAAGCCAAGCTCAAATCTCTAGCTATTCGACTCAGCTCGTCTCATTTGCATCCCAAGTCTCAACCAATTAAGATGAGGTATAAATAGCTCATCATTACAGGTTGTTATTGTAGAATAGTGTTGCATATGGTTATAATGTGGTGGTGCTCAATTTGCCAATTATTGTTATAATACATAATAGTACCTATGAATGGAAGAATGTTGCCTAGAAGACAACCCAAGAGGGGGAAGGGTGAATTGGGTTCTAATTAAATTTAGACTATTTAATTCACTTATGAAAGTTTTCTTGATTTTAAACAAATGCAATTAAACAATTATAAGAAAGCAGTAAAGAATCAAGAAAAGATAATCCACCACACAAAACACATAGAATTTTATAGTGGTTTGGAGCCAACTCTTGCTCCTACGTCCACTCCCCAAGCTTTTTCTTGGGAGTTCACTATAATCCTCAGATTATAGCCCGATTGCTTTACAAACTCACAACCTAACTTGTTGTTTTCTCGGAATCACAACGAACCCAGTCGATTTTTTCTGGCTCACCGACTATAATCAAATCGTTTGTTTTTCGGACTCACAAACAACCTAGTCCGATTCACAGGCTTGGACTATGCCTTTTCCCTGATTGAATCAAGTAACAAGTAGTTGAAAAATATTTAAGATAGTTACAAGCTTATTGAAAAGCAAATATAACAATATAAACTGAATTGTAAAGGGAAGAAGCCTTTAAACATAATCTGCCGATGTAAGACTTAGCTTCTCCTTTACTTGGCCCTCTCTTGAATGTTCTGGTGGTTGAGGATCACTTGAATGAGCTTTGAATGAAAAGAAAACTTTGATTTCGCTTGGATTGCAATAACTCTTTCACTTTGTTTTGAATAGCTCTAACTTTTCTTTGGTAGGTGATTTTTTTGAATGTTCTCAATGGAATGTGTATTCTATATTCAAAAACACTTGGGTTCACCTCCTTTATCACTTCTCCAAGAGAACTAGCCGTTAGAGAGGGAAATAGAGCCATCTTGACATTTCTGGGCGTCCTGACACACTATCCATTGGGATTCGAGTCGTCTCGCCAGTCTTCAAGTCGGCTCGGCTAAGATAGGAATCGGCTCGAGTTTGTTTGGAGTCAACTCAAGATCGGGCTCTCCCAAAATGGTTCTCTGTCGATTCCTGTAAGAGTCGGCTCGTGAATGTCGGGAGTTGACTCGCCCTTGACTTCTTCAAAAATGAATTTTCTCCTCTTTTCTCGGAGACGGCTCATGAAGTTATAGAGACGGCTCGTGCTTTGCCTTGTTGAAAAAGACTCTCTACCTGTTCCTGTTGGAGCCGCCTCATGAACAGTAGGAGTCGACTCGGGTACTGCATTGAGAATCTTAATGTTATTTTGATGTTTATAAAGCCAATGGAAGTGCTAATGCCATTAACTCAAGTGATTAAGTATATAAACACTTAAGAAAGAAAGAAGTGATACATTCTAGATATATTCTACATACTCGATACATCCATGATACACTCTTCTACTACGTTTAAAAGGACTCTCAAGAATTCATCTTAGGATAAATCTTTTAGAAGAACTTAGGAAAAAACTTAATTTTCAGTTTGACTAAATTAAGAGTGAAGTTTTCTTATAAAGGACAATTCTATCTTTTTGCCAGTCAAAGAGATGAAACCTTCATGTACCAAGCATCCTAAATCAATTGTGATGTCTTTTATTGCTTTAATGTGCTAAACTAACCTTAAGATGCAGAAAATCAGGGTTAGAGTCGATCCCAGAAAGTTTAGAGTCGACTCTGATATATTTGGCACGCTATGGCACACCTTGATACATTTGGCACCTTGATACCTGGAGTCGACCCCAGAAGAATTGGAGTCGACCCTGGCACATTTGGCACATCATTGGCAAGCCTGTGTCACCATTGACACACTTGGCACATGGTTCAGGTCAACCCCAGAAAATGACATTGAAGCTTAAGTCGACCCCAACAAGTGAACATTAGAAAATTGATCTCTAGAGCCGACCCCGAGAAAGTTAGAGTCGACCCCAGGTATACTCAACTCGACCCCAACAAAGTTCGAGTCGACCCCAGCTTAAAACATCAGAAAAACAACTCTCTGGATTTCCTAAGAGGGTCGACCCCACTGTAGCTCAGTCGACCCCAGAAAAGGCTGAGTCAACCCTAGCCTGAAAAGTCGGAAAAACTACTCTCTGAATTTTCTGAGAGGGTCAACCCCAGCTAATTCCGAGAGGGTCGACCCCAACCAAGCTCGAGTCGACCCTAGTAATACTCGAGCTGACCCCAGCCTATGGAACGGTAGCTCGAGCCGACCCCCAGATATGCTCGGATCGACCCCAGCATGTCTGACAGCATAATGGCTAGTTTTGCAAATGTACTTTTTGGTGCTCCAATGGCTAGAAACGGCTAATTTCTCCATTCCAACAGCTAAGAAGTGACTAATAGGGGTTGAAGAAGTATTTAAGAGCTACTATTCATCAAAGAAAAAACATCTTTTGCAAAAATCAAGAGTGTATTCAAGAGAAAAGAAAGTCCAAGTGTTCTTCATTTATTTACTTCATTCAAATTCTGAAAGAAGGTGGTTGAGCAGTCTTTAAGTGTCTTCAAGAGCTCTACCAACCCTTTGAGGAGTGAAGCAACATTGGCAAAGAAGAGAAGAGCAATCTACAAAGTGATTATTATTCTCTTACCTCTTCTTTAAGTGCATAATTGTATTACTTGCTCATTTAGGAGCTTCAAACTTTTCCTCTATTTCTCTTTGTAAGGTTTGTTGGTGAGCCCATAAAACCAACGGTTAGGTTTAATTGGAGATCCCGTAAAACCAATTGTTGGATTTTTGGATTGTGAGCCCGGTAAAACAATCCAACTGTAATCCGAGGAATTATAATGAATTTCCAAGAGGATGCTTGGGGAGTGGACGTAGGTGCCTTGGGGTGCACCGAACCACTATAGGTCTTTTGTATTTGCATTGTGTTTATTTTGCTTTCACTGCATTTATATACTTTAATACAAGCCAAAACAATCCCATCTATCAACTTAATTAAGATCCTAAAAATTTAGAAAACCCAATTCACCCCCCTTCTTGGGTTGTTATCTTGGGCAACATGCACCGTCGAAAATACTTCTCTGTCTTTTTTTGTTGGAGTCGGCTCGCGCTATCTAGGAGTCGACTCAGAAATTGTAATGTTGAAAGAACTTCTCTATCTTTTCCTGTAGGAGTCAGCTCGCGCTATCTAGGAGTTAACTCGAGAATTATAGTATTGAAAACACTTTTCTATCTTTTCCTGTGGGAGTTGGCTCGTGCTATCTAGGAGTCGACTCGAGAACTGTGGCGTTGAAAGCACTTCTCTGTCTTTTTCTGTTGGAGTCAGCTCGTGCTATCTAGGAGTAAACTCGAGGATGTGCTAGACAACAAACTTATGTGAGAGACGTCTCGTGAACAGTGGAAGACGACTCGAGTGCAGACCAAAGACAAAAAGGATTCCAACATAAGAAAAAAAAAGTCTTAAGGTTCTTAAACTATTTTCTAATGAATCTCTTTCAATTCTAGCAGTATTTATGCCTGTAACACTCACTTGAATTCATTAGTATAATAAGAAATATACTCATGTATTTTGGGCTCATCAAAATCAAATAAGGGATCAATAAAGAATAATGTTATAGTTCTAAAATATTATTCTTGTGTGAAGATTTAGCAGCTTTGGTTTTTCTCAAGTTAACCGAATTATCAGTTTATCGCATGCATTTTGTCTCACTGAAAATAACATATATCATGAGCAAATGGCCTAAAATTCTAGATCACGGAACATTAAATCAAGCATGGATTCAGAAATCAAGCGGAAGTAGAAGAATTGTAAGTGAAAAAAGTAGAATTCAAGTAGGAGCATGGTAGTAGCAATGATACCTGAGGGATAACAAGGAACTAAAAGGTCTATGAGTTGACGGATTAATGGAAAAGGATGGGGCACTGGATGGGCAGGCAGGTTCTGTAAGGAAAACAACAACCCAATATAATATGTAAAGCACAGCTGTGGTCGTGCCGGAGTGGTTATCGGGCATGACTAGAAATCATGTGGGCTGTGCCCGCGCAGGTTCGAATCCTGCCGACCACGAGTTTAAATTTTGAGCATTTTTAGTTTCGTTTTTTTTTAAACCGTCGACTAGATAGGTATGTTTGATCCTATTCGTGATTTATCATGTTGTAGTATCATAGTCCTTGCAAGGGAGAAGGTTGCATTAGTTATGTTCATCTAAAACTGTATTTTGCTTCTAATTTTTATGGTCCTTAGCACATGGGACACACATGAGAAGTGAAAAAAAAATGGTTGTCCTTTGACCTTTTTTTATTAAAAAGTTATTCCAATACCGATATAGATTTTAGCAGGGGAGTACATGGTGTATGAAAACTTGATAGTTCGATTCC
>JAOXJJ010000981.1:12070-23891 GCA_025769935.1 Phoenix roebelenii
CAAAGAAAGAGGAAGGTCAAAGAAGAAGAGGGTTTGGAGGCTTCGTACCTCATCTCTGAAGATGTTTCGTGGCCAACATAGTAACCCCGAGGTGTTGGCTATTAAGAGGAAGAAAGAGAAAAATGACTATGAAATCGACGGTGGAACTAACATTGATCGATGGTGGACTCAAGTGGAGGATGGATATCTCTTAAATAGATGTAGAGGCTAGGGATTTCCTAACCTCCAGCAGCCTCCATGAGTCTGACTTCCATCAAGAGTCTTTCGTTTGCTAGGCATGTGCAAGGCACATGCCCGGCCTCTATTGTCTTTTGTTTTGTGGGGCTTATCTTAGAGATGGGCTGGTCCAGTGGACCAAGCAATCAAATTTGAAATCATATGATCATTAAAATGATGATGCCTAACAAAGTGATATGATTGACTCAAATTGGACATGATTCATGTTATTCATGACATTTATCCAAATGATACCAAATCACAAAAGAAGTAAGGCTTCATTAAACAAAACAAACATTTATAACTTTATGATTGTGAAAAGTTGAGGCATCATCATTCGGCATCCATTAGTTAGAGAAGAACATAAGTTCTATATTGCTCGTGGACATGTCAAGGAGAAATAAGCACCCACTAAATATTACACTAGCAATTAAGCTTACCTAGCACAGTAAGGGAAGTAGGTCGATAAAATAAGTAACCTATTCTCATTCACAATCAACATAAGGACAATCAAAGGCATCCAAACGAGGACTATAGTAAGTCCATCACTACATTAGCTAGATGATATTAAATCAAAGGAAAATCTGCAAAGTTCATGGACATGTGAGGGAGAAATATAATAAGCAAGCACCCAATATATATTAAGCTAGCAATCAAGATATAAGCAAGCACCCAATATATTAAGCTAACAATCAAGATATAAGCAACAACCAATATATATTAAGCTAGCAATCAGGATATACCGTATAGCCCTTATCCACAGTAAGTGAAGAAAGTTGACAAAAGAAGTTACCTGATGTCATTTCAATGTTGATCCAAGGAACTCGCACAGCAAATGGCAGAAAAGTTACTTATAATGATTCACATGGCCTTGTATGTGGCCTTCAAATCTTTCATTACATCCAGCAAAAGCTTCTAAGGAACCATTTTTTTTACAAAAATCTAACACTGCCCTCAGAAAATGAAGAAAAGGACAGATAAAAATATTTCTCCTAAGAGCTGCTCCAAGTGTAGGACCAAAACATAATAATTATGTACTTTATAACTACAACATCATTGCTTAGAATACCATTCTCACTCCCTGTACAAAGATGCTTTTTGGAGCAGTGATATTTGTTCTTGAAACTAGGATGCAAATCAGCTGACAACACTCTAAATAAAAAATAAATACCTTGTTGCTTGCACCAGATCACTTAAACTTACTAAGGTATGACCCCAACAATGCAAATAAGTTTGGACTTCAACAAGAAGGGTGCAAGTATGAAGCATGGTTTAAATTCATAGCTATGCTTTAAAGCATGGTTTGCTATGCTGGTCTGCTCCACGTGGTATGGCTTGTACCCTAACATACAGTTAGCATACGAGGACTAGGTACATTCCCCATAATGAGTATTACCATGGTACATACCATACGGACATTCAGCATGAGATGTACCAGGTATATCTAGTAGCAAGATTGCAAAACCTTGTTGTGGATCACTAAGTCCTTCCTCAAAATAGAGGTACAAAAAAAAATGATATTATATTAAATAGAAATTTTCTGAAAATGACCGCCTATCACGCATTCGTCATATAGTTGCAAAGATCACCTTATTTTTCTTCAATGAAGGACAATGACATTCTAAATTTTAGGAAATCAATATGATGTCACAAGCAATAAAAACATAATGACATTAAAGTTTAGCTTCCCACAACTCTCCTTTCTCAGTCATCAGATGACAAACATCTCGGCGAGAAGCACATGAACTGAAAGATACAGAAATCTTATCAGAATAGGATGAACATGAAGGTAATTTTAAGATATTCCCTTGAAAAAGAGCATACACATGTTTTTCTCAAAATTATCTACTCTCTAACAAAGTGAAGAGCAAAACAATAATTGTGTGTGTTCATTAAGATTTAGTTCTAAACTGCTGTTGGCAGTACTGCCAGTACATGTCACTTGATTGCGTTTCTCCAAATGCTACAAAACTTCCATCGTTTACAGATATGCAGCTCTATGCTCCATTTGCTATAACAAGTCAATGGAAAACAGATGATAAAGATGCTTTGTTCTTTCCAATGTCATTAAACAAATTGATTAAGTTTCAATTGTGAATCTCACTTTGCATGTTTTCTTCCCATTTCTCCCCTGGACTGCATTAGGACTTTTAAGGCATGGTTTAAGATTCAAGGATGAATTTGCCAATACGGGAGTTGATAAATCATGAGCTTTGGCAACATGCTCTTTCTTCTTATCCCTCTCATGGAGTGCCTGTGGCCCTTTAAGGCATGATTTAAGATCTAGAGATGAATATCGCTCTACAGGTATCAGTAAATCATGTGTCTCATGCCCCTTTCTAAAGTTTTCATGCTTATCAAACCAAAAACGAACATTGGCATGACCAAATACATTCTTCTTCTTTACACATCTATAAGCAGAATCTGCATCAGCTTGGTTTACAAAAACCACTTGGGCTGCACCTGTGTAGAAGAAGAGCTTGGTTTTTGAACAGTCCAATGGCCCAAACAGTAGAAACTTCTTCTCCAGCTGCTCTTTGGAAGGCAGCTTGAAATCTTTTGGGAATTTCATGTGCAATGATTTAGGAAAGCTGTTGTAATTATCACTCATTGAAGATTTTTGAACTTTGCGCGTTAATGTTGAACTTTCTCTCATCAGGGGAGACGAATAATATCTGGTCCACTCAGAGAGATCAGAAATGCCAGGCCGATCAGGCCCCTCCTGATGATGATGTTTATTTTTAAATTCACACCTTGGTAAAGTCAGGCTGCAACATCCTTTTTCATCAATTTCATAATGAACAAGGCAGTCCTTAGTTTCAGAAACAAACTTTGTGCCACTGTCAGCATGATGAAGAAACAAAGCTTTTTCAGTTGCATTATTTGCAGCATTGACCTCATCATTAGAACAGGTCTGATTACCTGAAGAGCTTATATATTTCATCGTTTGGGCATCCAGCATTTTGTTCAATTTAAAGGAATTATCAGGAGTAGTGGGATGACTAAGCCTCCTTTTCTTTAAGATACTATTGCAAGCAGTTCTTGTGGGAAGATCTAAGCTGGAAAAAACTTTTGTAGTGTCACTTGTACTGGCATCACTACTAACAAGACTGACCTCGAAAGTACACTGAACGTCAAAACCAAACTTCAATGTTTCATCTTGAGAGTGTATTTCATGTTTATTAGGAAGGTTGATGGCCAACTGGCTTTCTTTGGCTGGTACTGTCTGTAGTATACTGCTATCAACTGAAGATACTAGTACTGCAGCAGAATCATCACATTGATGCTCAACATGAATGCTGATGTCATCTTCTTGTTTCACCTTTTCTTTTCCTAAAGTGGTTCCTGGATTGTCATCACAAGTTAAACATTTCCCTGACTGGACAACATTGACAGCACCTGCAAAATCTAAACTATTTTCCTGAAAGATGTTAGCAGCGCAACAGTGTAAAGAATCTATAGATCGTTCATTTGCATAAAACCTGGTTTCATCAGCTGAAATCTGATGAACATCTCTTGCAGGAGAAAAGCTTTTCTTGCATATAGTCTCTGCATCCATTTCCTCTAATGAAACACCAGTAGATGAGTTTTGCATTTCAAAATTTTCATCCATACATATATCTGCCCCTGTTGGCACACTCCTGTCAGCTACAGCTTCAAGTTGATCATCCAGCAAACATTTATATTCTTCATCCAAGTTGAGGATACTGAAGTCCACTCTGTTAATCATACAGGTCTCCCGTCCCTCTAGCACTTGCTCTTCAAATACAGCCAAATCCTCTTCTTCTGTTATAACAGAGAAATCATATCCCGGTTCTATGGTTTCTCCATCTATTTTTGCACTCTCGGATGAGGAATCAAAAATCCCCTGATCTGTACCTGATATGAAATTGAATATATGAATTTACAGAAAGAAGGCCTTATACAAAATAAACATCACATCTGTTTGAAATTTGTAATTCCTAAAAATTATGCATAAGACCCACTGAAACATATAAGCTAACAGAATAGGTTTTTGAACATAGCAATCAACATCAATGTTCTAAAATGCAGTCATGATATGCAGAGGAGTTGAAGAGAAACAAGATGAGTGGAAGCAGAGGTGAGGAGCCGAGTTTTGACAAAAGAGGGGGAGGGTTCACAGGTTGCCAGCCCATCATCATCTAGGGTGATGTTGGTTATGATTTCTTAGGGAGCATCTGCTTGTGGTACCCATAGGATGGCTGGCCCTCTTTAGTTTCTTTTTATTCTCTTCACACAGACAAAATGAGACTTCAAGATGGGTGTGCTGTCAGAAAAGGAATACTATCTTATTTAACTCCTCCCAGCAAAAGAATTCTCAAATTTCACTCAGCCCTAAAATGTGGCCTGTTATTATCACTTAGTCGGATATAATCAGTCACTAAGTCTCCTTTAAAAGGATTATTTTCCATGTTAGGACTCATCAAAAGAATCAAGCAAAGTGTGCCCAGTCAAACCTGTTAGATAAAATGATCTTCTGCTTAGGGAAAAAAATGAACATAAAACAACAGCAAGCCTATCTGCTTTGTGCTTTAGACGTGCGTGACAAACTCTTCAAGGGCTCTATGCTGGACTCTCAAGGTCTAAAACAAAATTGATTATATTCTCCTTTTCTTCTGAGTTCTAAAGGTAAGCCTCCTTGCTAAAATTTATACATACATGCATGCATACATATACAGACATATGTACATACATACATACATACATACATTAATTATATATAGATAGATATATCCACACACACACATCCCAGAAGTTATCCATCTCAAAGAAGGGAACAGCTTTCCTTTTCTTCTTCTTCTTCATGCTCCTGCATCAATGGAAAGGCAGAGAAGAGGTAGAGAAGAAGAGATGGAGTTAAGGAGCATAGCACTGTGAGCAATTGTTAGAGAATAAGGTAAAAGAAGAGGCAATGAAGAAGAGCAATAGCAGTGGGGAAAAAATATAGCAGCGCACATAACAGCAAGAGTAGTAGCTGAAGATAGAACTAATGGTGGCATAGAAGAGACGGCACTAGAAAAGGAACGAGAGAAGGTGGAAGAGGTGAAGATGGAGAAGAAAGCCAAAATCAGCACCATCAAGTCCCAAGTCCAAACTATTTAAAGCTGACTGTTAATTCTCATGTGCCAAGTATTCCCATCAGGGCTACCAATGATGTTATTGCAAGCATGTCTATGTACTTTCCGCAATTTCTATCCATGTCATCTTAGGCCTTCCCCTGCTATTCCAACATTCTTCCATAAAGACTGAAGCAAGCCTCCATACTGTTGCCTCAAATCTTCATCTTACACGCATTCACCATCTAACCTGGTTCTCCATGGCTTACTAATTAATTGGTGCTCTTCATTAAAATATAAAATCCACTCTACCTTTCCTGGTTTAACTACACATCCATCACAAGATTCTCATCCGTTGCATACAGCTTCTTTTCTACAAGTCAACCTTGTGTCATCAGCCAACATCCCCAACTCGATATCAGAAGTGCACCTCCCACCTTTTCTACACAATGCCCTCCCTTCTTTCTTTATTTCTCCTCCTTTCCTCCCTCTTGATAAGAGCACTAAGTACTTGGGGAAGAAAAACAGAAGATGAGAGGGTTTTAGCACCCAAAGTAACTGTTTAAGCAACACCTGATCCACTTGATGCCTTCTATAATCAACACAAAGTCCATGTGCCTAACTCTGTCTAGACTGCATATGAAAATGCATATCAGAAGATGATAGGGTTCTAGCACCCAATCAAACTGCTTAAACAATACCTAATCCTCTCGATCCCTTCTCAATCAACCCAAAGTGCATGCGCCTAACTCTGTCTAGGCTGCACATCAAGCTGCCTGGGCTTAGCAAACCAATTGAGTGGTTACAATGCAAGCCAGTCACATAAGGGGGCCACCTTGACCCTAAATAGGCATTGAAGGGCCGCTTCCACAAAGGCAACCACCTATACTGGTCTTCTAAAATAATAATAATCAAAATCACCTAGATCTCCCTATACCAAAAAAGTGAGATATCAAAATAATTAAAGTTCCCAGAAAGTGCATGGTAGCTGCTTCATTGTACACAAGATTAATTCAAATTTTAACATTTCAAAACATAACACCAATCAATCAAAAAGAACTGAAAATTTCAGTCACATATAATATATGTTATTGTCGAACAATAAAGTATTTCATTAATGATGTTGGTAGTTTGATGGACTATTCATAGGGTATCATAGTGGGCCTTATTTCACCCTAACGCTTTGCAAGAACTTGTTCTAGCAGCATAACTTGCATAATCTAGTCAAAGTTTATAAATGCAGCAAAGAAGCATAGATTAAGAAGCTTTAACTTAATGTTTGGTTCAATACTAAAAGAGCATTATTAAATGGATTGCATGGAACTATTTGGAAAAAAATGGATGGCTAAATGGACTAAGGTTATTTCACCATTTTGGTAGAGTAAATTTAAATCATTTAACCTGGGTTACGAAGTTCTGTTAGAGCAAAAAGTTGTCAGTTTGTTTTTGAAAAACTCTACCCCTCAGAAAAGTGCCCTTGCTCAGTAGAAAAAGTGATTGTTCAGTCCACAAGTTTAGTAAATGATAAAATGTCGGATAAAAGGATCCTGCTCTGCCTTAATTCTGAACAAAACAGGGACTCAAGACTCAAACTAAAGAATAATCAATAGTAGGAATTGAGAGGTTAATTCTCGATACTAATTTAGCGAACTTTGCTTTTGATACTTTTTTCTTTAAAAAAAAATATATTTTTACATGAGTAAAACAGGATCTCGATGGTTGTGAATAAAGATAGAAGAAAATGTTCCAATGTGAAAGAGTTGGTCAAAATTTGTAACTTGAGACAAGGCTACTGGAATGAATAGTCTTTTCTTTGTCAAACAAAAATTACAGGAAATTTATGTACACATTCCCTTCTTTGTAAATTCAAATTAAAGGAAAGAGATTAATCCAGATTTTCTTTGTCCTTATTGAATTTTCTTTGTATTTGTAGAATTTTCTTTATATTTATAGATTTTTATTTCCCTCCTTTGAAATAAGCACACTTCAGTAATATGTTGCCAGGTTAGAACGCAGCACACGGTCTTCAAGGCATTAGGAGTCTTGGATTTTCCATTTGGTTTCTTCGCTTTCAATTTTTCTGTTCTCACATGATAGAACATGACAGAAATTTTCTTTACATTTACAGAATCTTCTTTATATTTAGAGAGTTTTATTTCCCTCCTTTGAAATAAGCACACTTCAGTAATATGTTCCCAAGTTAGCATGCAACATACAGTCTTCAAGGCATTAGGAGTCTTGGATTTTCCATTTGGTTTCTTCTCTTACAGTTTTTCTGTTCTCACACGATAGAACATGAGGGAAAGTTGAATGTCCAATTATTGTTGTCCAGTATTCGTTTATTCAAATGTTCTTTTCAAATGTTCTTTTAAGTGTTACGTATTTTCAAATGTTCCTATGGGTTTGAAAATTATGTTCGTGTATGTTCCTACAGATTTGGAAGTGCATATGTACGTATGTTCCTTTGAATTTGAAAAAAGATTTGTATCCGGTATCAAGGCACTCATTGCTGCTTGCTTTTTCGTCATTTCTTATATCAAATAAGAATTCCCATGTTTTCACTTAATTTTCTTGCTTAAAAGAACCATTTTTTGTTTCCATCCAATATCGCAAACAGAACTCTTCTTTTCCAGACAAGGTTTTAAATACTATGAGATGGGGTTGTCCTCTTCTTGCTCTCCATGGAACAAGACACCCCACATACCGACACTAAGAGCGATGGATGTCCCGTTCCATCCCAGTCCATTTTCAAACTCACCCCATCCCGACACTTGGGATAGTGGGATGCCCCACTGTCCCATCAGTGTTTAAAACCATAGTTTCAGCTAAAGAAAATAAATTAATTAAATTGCAATATAAACCTTACATACTTGCTTCATAAATTAAACATAAACAAATCTTATCTCTAACCAAGCAAAATTAAAAATGATAGTTATTAGGACATATGGACTTGAAAAGGATTGGTATTTAGTATCTAGGCTCTAGTTGCTTGTTAGTTTTATTAAGAAATTAAAAAATAAAAATAAAAACTTGCTACTTGCTTTTCCCTCGTTATCTTATACCAAACCAGAATGCGAATGTTTTACCTTAATTTTCTTGTTGAAAAGAACTTTTCTGTTCCCATCCAATATAACAAACTGAACTCATTTTGTTTCATCCCTAGACATTAGATTAATATATATTCTAACCTAAACCATTATATTTAGATACCAGCTTTGCATATTAAACAATTAATAAATATTATCTATAACCATGTAAAAGCTAAAAAATGATAGTTATTGGGTGAACTATTTTTTTCTCAATAAATATCTTGGCTCCCCAAAGGCTTGAATCCTTGTTCCACCCCTCTTTTGGTCAACAACTTTAAGTGTGGAGTGTGTAGATATATGAAGAAATTAAATACGGTGTTTCACAGTAAGCTTGTTAAGTAGAAAAGGGAACATCTCGATATAAGTGGTTGATATGTTCATGTCCAATGGGGCCTTTCCTAATTTAATATTCATAGAAGTAGAACATGATAACCTTAACCACAATAATGAAGCCTTGTTCCAACTACTTGGAAGCGCTACCTCTGACAATTACTTGTGAATGCAAGCCTTTTCCATATCCTTTGTCACAACTCTTTGTAAGCACCTGCCTGATATTATAACCCCTCCAAGGTTTTAAATATCACTACCAAACCTCATACTATTTTTCCATCAGAATGGTACAGTGCTGATATGGATAGTCCATACCAAAATTGACAGCATCAAGAAGAATGAAATCATCATTATCGACTAGTATAATAGGTATAGTGCTACTGATATGCCCTAGTGCTAACTAATATGGACTGATACAGATGATACATATCAATATGGATGATTTTGGCATCCTATCACCCATATCGATGCTAGTTTCGCAATGAAATAGTACAACACGATACCTTAGCACCCACCGCTTTTTAAGTCCTTGATCCCTCCTAAAGTCTTTGATTCACATGCCATGCAATCAAAATAGGTTCTCCATCATTTTGTACATCCACATGAGCACTTAAAAAATATCTTTAGAGATAGTTACAATTTAGGAAGTGGGGAAAGAGTGAAGGGTGTTGATTACATTTAGCATAGAAAGACAGTTTGTAGATTGAAGAAGGAACTTGAATGAGAACCATAAAGGATGATCTTGTAGAAAAATGATAAGATGGAAAATTTTAAGGGATCTAACAAATATATTATTCAAGACCTTAATAGCATGAATTTTCTATTTTGAGTGCCACACCCACTTCGGAATCTCCCTGTAACCTCATTCCCACCTGCTTCCTTATCGAAAAAGAAAAAAGAATGATAGAGCCACTTCCTTGCAATCACATCACATCAGAATCTACGCATTCGCATCCACTTTTGACAACTAAGATCAAAACTTCCCTTCTATTTCTTTATTTTTTTCTGCTTTTTTATAATTTCACGTCTCAAAATATAGGAAACTAAGTACACGAAATTCCATTAAAACATACTTCTCATTCACTCTAGTTACCTTAAAGCATCATTACAGTTTGATTTGGATGTAGGAATCTGTGATAAATTAATGATGGTCAATGTGGGGGTAATTGCAACGCTATCATACCTTATACAGAAAAATGAAATTAAATGCATGACAAACACATTCAAGAGATCTTTTTTCTCGTCATGTCTCTTTTGTCTACATGCAACATAGAAACTGTCTTGATTCCATTATTCTGCACATACATGCCTTCTATAGCTCTTCTTCTGCATATAAGGGCTTACTTTTTTATTTGTCCTTCATTATTCTAAGATTCAAAGCCCTTATATGCAAATGGAGGAGAATGCAAGATTGATAGACCTGCTTAACACCAACGGGAAGTACGATATTATTCTGACCATGATTTTTTCCTTCTATTTAGTACATCCAAATTAATGATAATTTTTGAAAAATTATGTAAAATCTTCGTGATAGACGACAGACTATAAGACATAAATGAGTTACTCCATGTGAAATAAATTCAGCTCATGTATACAATTGGTCAAAGCACAATAAAAGCATATAATAGCCAAAAATTAGTCAAAATTGAAGACGGGCATTTTGCAATACCTTTGGTCTCATCACCAAGCGAGCTGTCCTCAGTACCCATAGTTTGCCAAGACAACCAATTTGGGCAGACAGAAACAAACTGCCGATATGCATCGAGTTGCTTCACTGCTCTGGCAATACCAACAGAGCCATAGTCGTCAATGCTCAAAGAAACAGCCACATCGAGAACAAAATCCAACAAATCAGCTGGACAAAACTCTTCATCCACTTCACTATTCTGACAGGCTGAAACATAATGCCGGTATGCGCCCACCTGTGCTGACACTCTAATCGCCGTCACCTTTTCTTCATTTTCAACCCACGCAGAAACAGCCACATCTAGCACAAAACCCAAAATCTCAGTCGACTCAAATCCTTTTCTTACTTGTGCAGTCTGCTCAGCCAACATGCCAGTTGCTTCCGCAGCTGAATTCTGGCAAAAACACATCAACCCAAACGCTGTCCTCCAGCTCAATTCCTCCAAAGCAAGATCGATATTAGCGGAAAACTTCATGCCGATCATCTTCGACATCTGAGAGTAATTCTCCTCGAAGCCACGAATTTCAGGAACCCGAAACCACTGCCTCTTAGCGCATCCATAAAATGATACCAGAGCCGAGGAATTCTTGATTCTGTCGATCCGGCCAGGCCACCACGTGTAAGGAAACGCTTTTGCCCAAACAATGTCTCCATTCTCAAAATCCTTTTGAGGGAGGTGTTTCTTCATCCAATCTTTCTTGGGTGATTTGGAAAACCTAGAAGCAATCTCCTCCTCGAAGCTCCTGTTGTTGTGGCTATTCCCATCGGGAATGGACCTATAAATCCTCTTCTTCTTCTTCTTGGAAACCCTAAAATCCTTTTCCTTCAAAGCCTTACAGTCCTGATGCTTCTCCTTTTTATCGGGAGTTGCAAATTCTTGCCGGCTTCTGTTCCGGGGGACGACCGAACCAGGACGATAGCCCTCTGGAGGACGACGAAACCCTAGAATCTCCGCCAAGGGCGCAGTGTCCTCCATATCTGGAGCTAAAATTTCCATCCCGCCTCCGAAGAAGAAAACCCTGCTGCCTTCCGGAAATTTCTGGAGTTATCTACCGGCAGCGCCCCTGTGCCAGAGGCGGTATACATACATACATACAGGCATACACTCATATATATCTATATATATATATATATATAGACGATGTCATGTTAAAAAAAAAATTAAAAAAATGTCCAAAAAATTAAAATTTTATTAGGATTTTTCAAACTTACAAAAATAATTGTCCAAAAAATTAGAATATTATTAGAATTTTTCTCCCTTAAAAAAATCTATTAAAGGATGAAGAGAGAAAAAAAAAACATGAACTTCTAATTCTAATAAAGAGAGTGAAAAGAAATTAAGAATATCAATCCATGTCCAATCCATGTTTGCTGGCAATTGGCATTGTAGAAAAAATGATGTCTCACATGACTGAAAAGCA
>JAOXJJ010000982.1:0-11246 GCA_025769935.1 Phoenix roebelenii
TCTACTTCTAGTTGGATTATAGATTCTGGTTCTAGTGCTCACTTGTGCACTACTATGCAGGATCTAAAGAAAAGTAGGAGGCTGGAAGAAGGTACGGTAACCCTTTGGATTGGCAACGGGGCAAGAGTTGCTGCTGTGGCTGTGGGCACCTATCCTTTGCGACTACCGTCTGATTTTAGTTTATTGCGTAGAGACTATTATTATGTTCCTGTTGCTAACAGAAATTTGATTTCTGTTTTATGTTTAGCACAAGATGATCATGTTTTTACTTTTGACAATGTCTGCTATTCTATTTATTTCAAAAATAAATTAGTTGCACGTGGTTTCATAATTGATAGTCTTTATCACTTACATATCGATGTGCCTGTGAATGTGTCTGAGCAAGTAGTGAGTGCCATAGGATCCAAAAGATCCAGAGATGAGATAAGCCAGAAGTATTTATGGCACCTTAGGCTTGGCCAAATTGGAGAGAATAGAATAAACAAAATGGAGAAAGATGCACTTCTCAGCACATTGATTTACGAATCATATCCAGTTTGCGAGTCCTGTCTTCAAGAAAAGATGTCTAGACTACCCTTTGTAGGACATGGGGAGAGGACAACTGAAATACTTACCTTGGTTCTTACTGATGTGTGTAGCTCATTCGATGTGCTAGCCCGGGGCCGTTATTCGTACTTCATTACTTTTACCGATGATTATTCACAATATGGGTATGTGTATCTTATGAGACACAAATCTGTATCTTTTGAAAAGTTCAAAGAGTTCATAAATGAAGTAGAAAAACAAATTGGAAAATTTCTTAAGGCTCTTCGATCAGATCGAGGAGGAGAATACCTTAGTGGAGAATTTCGAGACTATCTCAAGAAAAATGGCATAGTCTCACAATGGACTCCACCGGGTAGACCTCAACTCAATGGGGTGCCAGAGAGGAGAAATCGGACTCTATTGGATATGGTCTGATTCATGATGAGCTTCATTGATTTACCTATCTTTTTTTGGAAAGATGCTTTACTTTCCACGATTTATTTATTGAATAGAGTTTCTTCTAAATCCATTTCTACCACACCGTATGAGATATGACATGGTAAGAAGCCGAGTATTGGTCATCTCAAGATTTGAGGATGTCCGGCCCACATCAAGCGACTACAGACGGACAAGTTAGAGCCTAGAACCATAAGTGTTCATTTTATAGGATATCCTAAAGAGTCATTGGGAGACAATTTTTGCCTCTCAGAGGATCACAATGAATTTATGAGCAGACATACCATCTTCTTGGAAAAACAGTTTATCCTTGATAGAGGCAGTGGGAGAAAAATTGAGCTTGAAGAGAGAGTCTTCGAAAAGCAACGAGTTATGGAACATATAGAACCTATTCATATAGAGTCAGTATATGTAGTACATCCTCCACCTCGTAGATCTAGTAGGGTCTCCTATCCTCCTGATAGATACTTAGGTATACTAGTAGAGGATACCGAGGAAATGTTCCTCATGGAAGATAGGGAACATGTACAGGATTCCAATACCTACAACGAGACAATATCAAATATCGATTCCGAGAAATGGCTGGAAGCCATGAAGTCAAAGATAGACTCCATGTATTCCAACCAAGTCTGGACCTTAATGGATCCATAAGAAGGTATTGTACCTATTGGATGTAAATGGATCTACAAAAGGAGGATAGGTTCGAATGGAAAGGTAGAGACCTATAAGGCAAGGCGAGTGGCGAAATGGTATAGTCAGCTCGAAGGCATTGACTATCAGAAGACCTTTTCACCTATAGCCATGCTGAAATCCATTCGAACATTGCTTGCCATTGCAGCATTTCATGATTATAAAATATGGCAAATGGATGTGAAAACTGCTTATATCTATGCTATTGCTTCCCATCCTGGATTCATGATCATCACCAGTTATTTTGATTTTGATATTATGCCTGGATGTTTATGCTTATATCTATGCGGGTATATATATATTTGCATGAGATATGAATAGTCGATCGAGAGAGACCTAAATATAAACCTTCCCAATCAGTCGAGAGTGAACCAAGATGAGCTAGTCATATTAGATTAATTGATCTAATTGGTGTCTAGGCAAGCCTAAAAGGTGGTCACTTAATTAGGACCTTACTACTCTCCAAGAAAAAGGGAGCCTTCCACCTGCTTACCTGGCCAATTGATCGATTACCTCTTATGAAGAGCTCAAGGTTGCAAACACTAAGACATGATTTCATAATATTAAGTCTATAGGTCTTCCACCGTAGTAGAGCTGCTAAGGTCTTTCCGGTGTTGATTTATCTCGGCTGGACACAGTAGGCAAGTTGCATTGGAGGACTGGACATTTCTATTAAACATGAGATGTTGTGGGGTAAAGGTGGGGTTGGGCACAAATAAATGTTAGGTGAGGACCCAATGATGACTTTATTTCTGCGGTTATACGGTGGGTCTGACTTAACTAAGTAATGAGGCCAATAACTGTTAGGTGAGGTCAAACTCATGTATTATATATTCTTTTGATGATGACAAAAAGGGGGAGAAGTAAGAAAAGAGAGAAGTTGCAATATACGGAGGAAGCAAGAGAAGTTGGAAAATAAATAGGAAGAAAATATTTACTTAAGGGGGAGCAATGTGCAACAATGAAAATTTTCTGCACTTTAAAATATGAATTTCAATCAAACAAATTTCTGAACTTGGCACATACTCCTAATACCTCGTTACATAACCTGAAACTCTTGCTTTATCATAAATTTTTGAAGTTTCATCTTTATTAAAATAAAAGAGTAAGGGGGAGAAAATCAAAAGTTCAAATTAGCAATATCTGGATGAAAGAGGAGGAGCTTTCACTCTCTAATTTAGAAAAGCTAAAATTCAGCAACTTAAGCATTTTCTAAATCAAAATTCTTGATTTTCATACGAGCGCCAACTTGGCCATACTCAATGTTTTGTAATCATCAAAAAGAGGGAGATTGAGGATGATAGTGTTATTTCGATGATTAACACAACAATTGAGGGAATATCAAATTAATAATACAGTTTAACTTGAAATATCACAATGAATACCACACCCTCGATACATTCATGATATATTGAGAGAATGAGATCAAGATGACTCCTAATGATTAACAACAAAATAAAACTTGTAGTAGAAAATGATAGAGAGCTTTTAAATCTAATTCAGCAAAGTTTCGAGTGAAATATACTCTTAAGGAAAAAACTGTAATTTTCATTATTAAGGGTATGAAGTTCTATCGTGGCATACACTCAAAATTACTTGAAATATGTTCTATTAACTCTATGAATCAGTCTAACTTTAAGATGCAGAAAATTGTGAGTTGAGTCAACCCAAAGAAGTTTGGAGTCGACCCTGATACATATGGCATGCACTGGTACGGAGTGACATACTTGGCACAGTGTATGAGTCGACCCCAGAAGAAGTGGAGTCGACCCTGGCCCATTTTGGAACCATCTGGCACACCTTGCAAAAATGGCACAGATGAACAGTAATTATGGTCGACCCCAAGTCTCCTTGAGCCGACCCCAAGAGAGGAGCCGACCCCAAAGAACTATGAGTCGACCCCGACTTGAAGCCTCCAAGAAAACAACTCTCTGGAATTTACTGAGAGGGTCGACCCCAAGTTTTCTTGAGCCGACCCCAGATGGAACCGACCCCAGGAAGACTTGAGCCGACCCCAAGGAAACATGAGTCGACCCTAGAATGAGTGCTCAAAAATCATGTTTCTGGAATCCCTGAGAGGGCCGACCCCAATGAAACTTTGGTCAACCCCGTTATAGCATGGGTCGACCCCAAGAAAGCATGAGTCGACCCCAATGGAAATAGTCAGAAAAATAAGATTCTGTGGTTCCTAAGAAGGCCGACCCCATTGTAGCAGGAGCCGACCCCACTGTAGCAGGGGTCGACCCCAAGGCTAATGAACAGTAACTTGAGCCGACCTCAGAAAAGCTTGGGTCGACCCCAGCATGGATGACAACCCAACGGTTAGTTCTGTAGAAGTGCTTTTTGGGCTTCCAGCGACTAGAAACGACTAGTTTTTTTAATTCAAACAGCTGGAGAGTGACCAATAGAGATTGGGGAGGTATTTAAAAGACACTATTCATCAGAGGAAATGATCTTTTGCAAAAAAAATCAATAGAGTATTCAAGAGAAAGCAAGCCCTAGTAGTCTTCATCAAGGTTCTTCAATCAAGTCCCAAAAACAAGATGGTTGAACAATATGAAAGTGCATTCAACAGCTCCACCAACCAATTGTGAAGTGAAGTAACCTGAGCAAAGAAGAGAAGAGCATCCTCTAAGCGATAACTATTTCCTATCTCTTCTCTTAGTATATATTTGTTATATTTGCTTATTTAGGAGCTTCAAACTTCTAAGGTTTGTTGGTGAGCCCGTAAAACCAACGATGTAGGTTGTTAGTGAGCCTGCAAAACCAACATAGGTTATTGGTGATCCCGAAAAATCAAAGTGTAAAGATTTTTGGATTGTGAGCCCAAAAAACAATCCAAATGTAATCCGCGGGATTATAGTGAATTTCTAAGGGAACGCTTAAGAGAGCACCGAACCACTATATTTCTTGTGTGTTTGCATTGTGTGTCTTTCTACTTTCACTACACGCACATAATTAATATTATCTAAATTACCCATTCATCTATCAATTTGATTAAGAGATTAAAAATTTAGAAAATCCAATTCACCCCCCCCTCTTGGCTTGTCACCTAGGGCAACAAAGACCTAATTAGATTAGGACTCACCTGTGAGGGGCCACCTAATCCTCCTTAGAGGAGGATTGGATGATCACAAAGGAAGGGGTGTGCACTCCTCCTTTCTTTCCACCTTTGGTGCGGCACCCAAAGAGGGGCGTACGCCCCTCTTGGACATAAGAATGGAGCTCCTAAAAATTAGAAGCTCCACACACCAAAAGAGATTTTTAGGAGCTCCACACACCAAAAGAAAAAGAAATAAGGGGGTGTGGCACCCTAATTTTTCTTTCTCTCTTTGTGCTGTGAGCATCCTATCCCTTTTGGGTTTTTTAGCTGTAAGCAGCAAGAGAAAAAAAGGAGGTGTGCAGCCCTTCCTCCCTCTCTACTTTGGTTCCAATGCAAAGAAAAAGGAAAAGGCTACAAAGGGGCTTGGCCTTCTTCCTTTTGATCCATCTTTCTTCTTCCTCTTGAGATCAATCAAAGAGTTGATAGATCAAGAAAGGATTTCAACCATCAAAAGTAATCTCTGTAAGGGAGCTAGCACCCCGAGGAGATTCAAAAACTTTGATTGGTCCTCTGTCTCGTGTGGATACTTGTAGAGGCCGGAAGCATGCGCGGCTTGAAGCGAACCTTCTTACAATACCACGATCATCAGATTGCAGTGATCATCTACATGCACAAGGTGAAGATATAATCTTTACTATTACTATTATAGATCTGAAATTAATCTACGTTTCTCAGGACGTTCATATGATGAATGACTTTGCACGTATATTTTTGCTGCGATCGTCGCAACTCGTGCGGGGGTAACCCGACAATTCCATTATCATCTCATTTTGATTTTGACAAAAAGGGAGAGAAAAGATTAAGCATGGTAGAAACAATGGTAGTACAGAAGAATTTATAAATAGGGAGAGAATTAAACTTTTATAAAGAGGGAGACAATATTTAAACACAAAGAGGGAGAATTATGGTAACAAGGAAAAATTGTGATAAATTCTAGTAGTAAGAGATAATAAAAGTTTTTTTAAAAAAATCATACTATCTTTGCATGATTCAAGAACTATTTTTGTATGATTCAGTTAAGAGTGATAGTGAATTTTATAAATCAACTATGTATCAAAAAAGATGTTATTGTTATCTATACTATTTTCTTTTGATACTTAAAGATTTTGTCATTATAAAAAATGAAAAGATAGTTGACCTAAAATGTTTGATTTTGATGATACAAAACGTTTGAGTAAAAAACTTTATACTTCTTAAACTAACGTACCTAGCCCCTATTTATAATATTAGTAAAGTTCTCTCCTTCACCATTTTAGTTGAATTCCTCTCTTAAGTAGGTCTAAGTATCCTAAAAAAATATGATTAATATAAAAAATATGTAAAAAGCTAAAATTTAGAAGTATTCTAAAAAAATAAAATTTTTGAGAAAATAGATCTCAACTTCTACATCAATTTTGTCTTTTATCGCTCCGCCTGATTCATCTCGAATAGAGAGTTACGCCAAATCAAAGTTTTACCTAAAAAAAATTTAACCAGCTCATTTTAGGCCCCAAAAAATAAAATTTGAGCTCTTAGAGGAACTACTCTTTGAATCTCAAAAAACTACCTAATTTCAAAAAGAAAAGTCATATCAATCGGATATCTATATAAAGTTATACCCTTTGAAAATTTGAATACGACTTGATTTTTCAATATGTGAATTTTGTTCTTGGATTCTTTCTAACTCTACTTTTAGTAGTCAAAAAATAATTTAAATTGTGCACCTCCCGAATTGGACCATATCATGGAAGTGGTATATTGACCAATTTCTTCTCCCATTTGATTCGTCCGTCGTTCAATAATCTGTTAATGAAATCCACTGATTCGCGGAAATTCATATTTTAATTTAGAAAACTACCCAATAAATCGTCTTCCATCTAGAGGTAAGTATGATACTTTCGAGGCGGCGAGCACACCACAAATGAAACGCAGGCGCTGACTCACCGACAAGTAAGAGACCACGGCTCGTTCGCATGAGTCTTATACACGGGACCGTGGGAGCCTGTAGGATTTGGAGTCTAGGCCCCAATATCCGACACAAAGGTAAAGGTAAGAAAACTTGCCAAATTCCTTCGTTCACTCTTCTTCTCCATTCTTGAGCAGCTCCGCTTCAAACGCCTTCCTTCCCCCAACCGAAGGGGAGAGATATCACCCCAAGATGCCGGCAATAGCATCATCAAGAAATCCCGCTCATCCATTCCCCTTTATATTCTTCCAACTCCTAGTATTGCAGGCGTTAGCGCCCGCCGGAGCCCACCGGAGCCCTTCCTCCTACGCGTCGTCGGCCCTGACAGAGTGGCGATCCGCCCACGCTTCCTACTACGCCGCCTTCGACCCCCGCGACACCGTCGGTCCGTCCCCAAATCCCACAATTCAGATGCCCTAGATCTACAAACAAAATTTCGATCGATCGAATAAATCTCGCCCTCATTTCAATTTTTTTTTTCTTTTCCTTTCTGAATGTGTGTTTCCCAGGAGGTGCTTGTGGATATGGAGATCTGGGGAAGAGCGGGTACGGGATGGCGACGGCGGGGCTGAGCGAGGCTTTGTTTGCCAAGGGGGAGGCGTGCGGAGGGTGCTACGAGGTGCGGTGCGTGGAGGAGCTGCGGTATTGCCTCCCGGGGACGTCCATCGTGGTGACGGCGACCAACTTCTGCGCCCCCAACTACGGCCTTCCCTCCGACGCCGGCGGGATCTGCAATCCCCCCAACCATCACTTCCTCATGCCCATCGAGGCCTTCGAGAAGATCGCCATCTGGAAGGCCGGCGTCATGCCCATCCAATATCGCCGGTAAGTCGCCGGCAACCACCTCATTTTCTCCTCTTTCTGCTATTTTTTTAGTTATGCTCCAAATTTGATTACCGATTCGAATTCGATTCGACCGGAGGGTGAATTTGTAATCTTGGTAAATAGGAAGGGCGTTTTTAGGGTGGAGACTCGGCATGCGTGGACGGTGGAAGGCTCAGAAACGGCCATTTTGCTAGTCCGAGAGTATAGATAGTAACAAGTCTCAGTTCCGGATGCGCTCATAGAAACGACTATTAGGGTGAAGGATGGTGAATTAAGTTCAAATCTCCACGGTACAAATCTCTAAAGCAAAAAAATTATTCTTTACGAAAAAAAAGGAGAAATGCTAAAGTCACTCTGACTTATTAGTACTTTTAAACATTAGATATTTTGAAAATATAAACGGAGAGATGCATCGATTGGACTGATGTTTTAGCTGGACCACGGCCTTCGTAGAAACACCGTAGGATTTGACGTCTTTGTTACATTGTTGGATGCAGCTCAGCTGTCTCGCGTCCGACAGCACACATGCTGTCTGCTGATTAGTCCTCTCCTAATTGGTTGAATTGCAAGGTCAGAACTCGTGGGCTTAGGATTAGAATTGCTTGTTGCCGGGCCTGGGGATAGGGCACTCATTAATCATTGCAGACCTCTGGTGTAGCTGTTTGCTGGTTGTCCTAACCAGTGGAAGACAGCTGACCTGTTGAGCAAGGAAGCCCATTGTCGCCCATCAAACCTCCATTGGGTTCTGTTTACCTACCGTTAAACGGGAAGTCACAGGCAAGCTTCTAGAGGTTTTTGTTGCCCTTTAAAATCCGATCCGACAAACGAATGAGCTGATGGATGAGCTACTCTGCTCTGCTCGGTTATATTAGAGGAGCACAGCATAAAAAATGATACTAGAGTTAATCTATAACTATAGGAAATGATTAGGAGGTCATCGGAATGTGTTCGGTTTGAAATTCTTCGATGCTTAAATCAGGTAGAGTTTTGAGAGAATAAAAATGTTGAAAGAGAGATATAAATATGAGAGTATGATATTTAAATTTTTTCACACATGAAGGGTCCCCGTGTTTAGTATTTATAGTGCGAATCCATATGGTTAGGATCACACAATTCGCAGATGACTAGTTCAGCTCTTTCCATCTTTGCTGATCGGACAGTTAGGATATTTCTTTTCAGATGCAATATTTTCATCTCTGTTGATTGGAGCAGTTAGGATATTTCTTTTTAGATGCATGGTGATTGGATTTTTTCTTATTTGTTGGTCTGGTTTGGATATTCCTTTTCGAATACGTTAAGATTGTACTGAGTTGTAATCAATCATGTTGATAGTTTGGATATTTGATTGGTAATTGATTTTTTCTAGACACTTGTTGTTGTCTATTTGGTGGGTTGAGCTGTTAGACAACATCTTAGGGATAGTAAATTCGAGCCATATCACTTTCTCAATCTTTTCTAAGAACTTATGCCCTACAACAGGTGCACCAAATTGGCCATGCACCAGCACGCCAATAGAATTTTGCTTTATAGTCAGATGCATTACGTCAATATAAGTTAAAAGGAGAAGTGAGACGAGTGCTTTGCCTGCTTTCTTTTCTCTAATGGGAAAACCCTAGCTGCCTCTACCTTCTCCACTGAGATTGATGAGCTAGTCCCAATCGCCCTCCTCTTTTAGGAGGATGATGGTGGTATGGAGGGTGTTAGCGACCATGGTAAGGTTGAGCTAGGTGATAGAATAGGCTTTTGTGATCATCTTAACATTGTTGAAGGCGGAAAAATTCAGGTGGCAAGCAATGAAGTTAAGGTCTTAGCGCTTGGCAAGGGGGCCTCGAGGTCGAAGTGGAGAACATAGCGGTTGGTGGAATTGGTGGAATGGTCTTGCAAGGAGGGTGCACTTGAGGGAGGGGTCGTTGCCAATGGAATCGGAGACGAGGAAGGTGAGGCAGCGCAAAGCGCACTTAAGGGAGGGGTCATTGCCGATGGAATTGCAGTCGAGGAAGGTGAGGCAAGGTGACGGGGTGAGGACGGAGGATTGGAGGAGGTGCGGAGCTTGGACTTGACGAAGCTGCATGTAGAATGTAGCGAAGGGGTTGGAGGTTGAGGGGGAGGAGAGGAAGGAGGAACGGAGGAGGAAGAGGGGGAGCAGGGCATTGGGATAGGAGAGAGTTATCAGGATTAGGAGGGAGATGGTGGAGCTGATCACTCGAGGCGCCATCCACTTCCTCTCCATGCTTACCACGTGGTGCATCTGGCCACGTGGCAAAATCACATTAATGTGGCACACTGCTGGCATGGTGCAGGGTATAATTTGCCTCTTTTTTTTCTTCTGTTTTGGCAAAAGAGAAATTATTTTCTATACTATGTGCACCATATGGCCGTACTGGCTTTAGCTTCTATCAGACCCATTCATGGGCCTTATTCATTAATCACAATGCTCGTTCATCAAGCATATTTCGGTGCATTACTATCGAAATGAGCAATTGTGGTTAGTTGCGTGCAGAGCTATGTGGGTGCAAACAATGTAGGGAATAACTTCTGGTGGTAAAGTTAGTTGAAGTTAATAATGTTAGCGGACTTACGATAGCTAGTGGTTCTCGAGATGAACCTTTTCTAACTCCACCATCGGGGATGGAATCTTTTAATGGGGAGTCGGACCCTGCTGGCTTTAGCTTTGATTCCTTGGTAGCAAAGTATTGGATCCACGATTTTGACCTTGTCCGTCTGGGATATAGACTCTTGCCAAGGCAGGTTGGGATTGCGACGGCTTGGGAACCTGAGGAGTGGTTCATCAATTGAACCTGTGATGGCCGTGTGAGGTTCATCCAATCATGACCCTCGTGTCTTGGACAGCCGTCATAAAAAAAAAAAAAAAAAAAACTTTCCGATTGACATGGGAACTTCGCATCCAGAAGTCAAGGCGTACAATGATCCCCTCCTGATTTTTTCCTTAAAAAAAATTCTATTTATAAGTCTAAAATGGGTTACTACAGGGTCAAGTGCATCAGGGAAGGAGGCGTCCGATTCGCGATGGAGGGTCGGGGGTTCTTCATCAACGTGCTGATCAGCAATGTGGCCGGTGCTGGAGACGTGACGGCGGTGAAGGTGAAAGGGACGATGATTGGATGGCTGCCCATGTTCCGGAACTGGGGTCAGAACTGGCACATCAGCGCCGACCTCAAGGGGCAGGCCCTCTCGTTCGAGCTCACTACCAGCGACAGCGTCACTCTCACCTCCTACAACGTCGCCCCCAAGGACTGGGCCTTCGGCCAGACCTATGTTGGCAAACAATTCCCCTTCTAATTATAATTACTACCCTCCCTTTTATGCTTACAACAATTTTGTTGCTTGCTACTATTTGTGTATGATTCATGCAAACTGTGTCCATGAAAGCAGGAAATTAACCCCAAAAGCCCAAAGAAAATGGGTGGAGGAAAGTTCATATTCTGTCTTCGTCCGGATGGTGATTGGGTGCTTGTGAAAGTTCCCGGCCCAACCATTGTTCCCCTCCCTTTTTTTCAAATCCTGATGGTGGATGCATGGGTGGTGCTGCTTTTAACGTGGGAATTACTTTACTTCCTTTGTCTACCCGCTAAGGTCCAAGGATGTCACACTTTTTGGTTCATCCGAACTCCATTGTTCAAACGTGGTATTTTTTCGTTATTAGTAAAACTTCTGCGTTTGATTTTGGTGTCATAGCATGAT
>JAOXJJ010000982.1:28895-43309 GCA_025769935.1 Phoenix roebelenii
TTTCTTTGTCGATTGGAATTGACTTGTGGAACTCCTTAAGTGCAGTAGTGATAAGCTCCAATAACTTACTCAACTAAGTAGGCAAATCCTCCTTTTTAATTGCTTGTGCCATACTAGTTTCACCTATTTGCTGACTTTTTGTTTCTTTTTTGTCCTTATATAAATCTTCGGAAGCTGTGATATGGCCTTTGCTTTCTCTATTGGCTTTTTCTCGTATGCTCTTAACTTCACGTGCCTGCATAGGGAGGCAACATATTTGGTGGTGGGTCCACATTCCTTCTCGTCCTCAACATTAGTGGGCCAAATAACCTAATAGTAATATACATTTTATGTAATAACCATTTATACTACAATTCTAAAATCATATATTGTCGGAAGCAAATAATTACATACCTCTACCACATCTACACTATCCTGCATATCCTCTATGTCCACTACAGCTTGGTCCATAGCTTCACCAACTGTAGTATGCTCTTTCCTCACCTAATAATGTGTTATATTTAATGCATACAAAAATACATGTTCGACAAGATGTTTGAGTTAATAATTCGTCAAACTTTGCTTACCTCAGCAAAACCTATGGCATGCTCACCATGTTTGTCATCCACCAGGAGACACTTATCTCAAAGGACCTTCTCGATTCTGGACAACCTCTTATCGAACAGAACCATCCGATCTTCCTCCCCTTCGACATCCCCAAATGTTGGAGGATCTTTTAAACTAAGGCCATGTGCCATCAAAGACCCCTCAACCACTCTCAAGTGTGTCTGTAGGCATTCCATTGGATGCCGTTCGTTATGGTTGGATGATGGAAACTAAAACAACACAATTATCCAATTTAGTATATGCATTTAACTAAGTGCCAAATGGAATTAAATGTGCGCAAAGTGGTTGTGCGCTAGCAAGAATTAATAATGTGCAGAGATATGATAGGTGTGTGCCATATGGAGCTAAGTGTGTGCCGAAAAGTGAAAGGTGCATGCCAAATGGAAGTAAATGTGTGTCAAATGGTTGTAAGTGTGTGCTACCAAGAACTAATGATGTGCAGAGACATGATAAGGGTGTGCCATATAGAAATAACAGCTTGCCAGCAAGTGAAAGGTGCGTGCCAAGTGAAGATAAATGTGTGCCAAGAGTTTGTGTGTGCTGCCAAGAATTAATGATGTGCATCTATCTAAAGCTTTACTTAGATTTGAGTGTTCAGTGTCGTATACCAAGGGGGTGCTTCGAAATTTAAGCTTGTCTCACAAGATTTCTCTCTTACTCATAGAATCTTAGAGAAAGAAAGAATAATCCTAGCTATGGCACCTTCGTCTCTCTTATGACTTGTGGGTGTCTGTGCCTTGGGACCATAATTGAAGAACTATCCCCTTCTATTTATAAAGGAAGAGACCATTGACCCAAATAAATTGATTTTGATAATAACAAAATATTTGAGTATGTTAGTAATGATCATATGCTCTTGGAGAAGTTTGATCTATTTTACAAGAAAGCTTGATAGGTTTGAAAGCTTAAAGAAGTATAAAGAAGCCTAGAAGTCCAAATCTCAAAGTTAGCACAAAGACTAGTGCTTCTACAGTATAGGAGTTAACTCTAATTTGATAGGAGTTGACCCTTGGATATCCACGATCCAAATCAGAGGGGCTTAATTTTTTAGAGCATCAAGAGTTGAAGACAGGTGCAAATGAGTTGACTTTGGCATGCAGGAATCGATCTATATAGACTAGGAGTCAACCCCGAAGCTTCCACGGGATGAAATAAAAGACCAATTTTCTAAAGTACTTTAGGAGATGACTCCAACATATCAAGAGTTGCCTTTTCTTCATCAAGTATATTATTTTTTGTTGTACTGTAACCATTTGTATCTGCTAAAACCAACAATTAATACTTATAGTATCATAATAATTATGAGGAGAAACCTGAGCTAATCAATTGGTAAGGTGTCATTCTCACCAAAAAGTTGGTAACTAGATATCATGTTAGCCTATATTGTAGACTCAGAACAATAAAAATCAATCTCCATCATATCAGCAAATGCAAAGATGAAAATAACTCCTACAGTAGCAATTGCATGATCTGTAATTGTGAGGTACTAAGGTTGTATAGGCTGCACGATTTCTATATCTTGAAATATATTGGATGGGAAACTCAAAAAAATGCCCATAGGATTGATAGGAGATCAATTGATTGGCATACAAAGCTGCGAAAAAAGAAATATAAAGTTTTAAATCTTGTAGGTGTGTCATTAACCTTCAGGTCCTAACTTTTATGGCCAATACTTTGAGGCTTCTAGAGAACATTAGGGTAACCATATTAGCTTATTTCTGTTGCATGGTATGTGGAATACATGATGCAAAATTTCCTTATATGTGACATATCTAATCATTTGAAAGGTATCAAAGATATTAAAGATTTAATAATTGCAAAACAAATTCAAGTATTTCTATGTTAATGAACATGCTAGCTAGAACATTCATATACTAAGGGTAAAAAGCAAATTAATTAATTTTAGTTCAACTCCTAGCCCATTGAATATGTTAAACTAAAAAAAAAGGTTTGTCTAATTGCACGTGTCTAATATTAAAATGGAGAGAACGGGTGGTTTTCTAGTATTTAAGAGAATTTTGTTGCACTTGTTTAACTAAATATTTTCTCAAAAATCAGCCTATAACATAAATCTTTGGCCTAAGCTTCAAAATTGATACAAAAAAGTTCTGTTTCAATCATTTATAATATTTTTAATAGAAAGATGGTGGGAATTACTTGAATCAAAATGTACTAGAATGGCATTTGCATATCTACTAACACCTTCAGTTGCTTAATCGTCTGAATATGTATATTTAAATCAATAGAACAAGAACTTATGGATAAACTTAAACTATGAAATATAATGATTGAAATTTTTGTTCTAATACATTGTATTTTGTGAAGACCAACAAAATAAATTATCCTAATATTTAATAATGTTTGATGTACAATGATATGTACAAGGTCTAAAATATATATGCATGTGAGGGAGATGTCACTAGCAAGGAGAGATGGCCACTAAGTAGGACATCATCTACCACCAATTGTGCCATTCCACTCTAACACAACATTTTTTGACACGCCCCTCGAATTTGGCATTCATTATTGTACATAGAAATGAGGGGCAGTGTGGTGCTATTTCGTTTTTTCTTATTCTTCATGCATTGGTGTTCCGGTGAATGCACAACTCCACTAAATCAATGGGAAGCTAAACCAAAATAAAGTGTTTGACCAAGCTATCAAGAGACGGAAATATTTACAACAATGTCAACCATCATAATTAGAGTATCAGAGTTAATGGATTAAGCAGAGAATGATTAGAGAGCCCAACGTTTTAGAATACAAGGTTAAAGAACATAAAAGGAAAGGATCTGATAACGAATCAGTGATTGTTAATTCAGCCTTGATTAGGGGATTTTGACTGTTAACTATCTTTGATTTGGGTTATCCTTGACTATTGATTAGATTGTTTTATGGGATACTTGACTGCTACTTCAGCACTGATTTAAGCGATCCATGTGAGAGTGCCAGACATGTTTAAACTCAAGTGAAACTTCACTCAGATCAGATTGAAAAATGCCTATTCCACAATGATGACCCAACTCATGGATCTAATCCAATCATCTAGGGGTATGTTAATAATTTATAGATATTAGATCACATCCAATGGCTTAGATCATGAAGGTAGTAGAATTTAGTTAATTATAAATTAATTATTTTCTGGATTTTTTGAAATTAATTTTAGTTTAATCATTCCAAATCTAAAACTTTTCTCAGCCACATGAAGTTACCCATATATTATACGAAAAATTACTTTTCCATCCCTCTAAAGACCCCACTATAACAGGTCCCTGCTGACCCAAAAAAAAACTTCCGGTCCACCGCTACATGGTTCTTTAATTTTCGGTCCCTAAGTTACTATTTTCTTTAAAATATAGTACCCAAAGTGCCCCCAGGTTACGTAAGTACCCCCATGTTACCAGAAGCGGGAAAAAAATAGGGGATATCCCGCGTTCTGTTTTCTAACCGGAAGACACTGTTTTTCTCAACCGAAGATGCTCCCAAGTAAGCTTCCCCTCAACCGAACGGCTTAACAAGGGAAAAGAGGAAGATCGAGTACCGTTGGAAAGTGGTTTGCAGTTCTAGGGTTTGAAACCGGGGCGTAAAAATCAAGCGAAATCGGGTGAGATTTTTATTGAATTTTTTCTATCCGAAGGAAGGATTAGGATACGAACATTGGGGACGAAACGAGGGTTGGAATCGGTGAAGTGTGAATAGGGCTCGTTCAAATGCATACGAGGAACGACGGAAGAGGAAAAAGGTCAGGGGTATTTTGGTCTCCTTATGACATTTCAAATGTTGATGAACCGCTTATTAAAAGAACAGTCAACAGGGACTATTCGTTATAAACGGGTCTAACTTTGGATCGCTAAGCAACTTCCCCTATATTATAACTAGCACATATTTATGATAGACAACATCATCTATTTTGTAAGAAGAAATTTATTTCTTGACATGTTCCGTGGTCCTTTACTTGTTAAATATATCTTTATTCAATATTGAATAGGCTAGGGGGTCTTAAAATCATATAATTTTTGGTGTGCAAGTAATTTATAGATAGTGAATAATATACAACGACTCAGATCATCAATATAGGTCTCTTATCATTCGATCTAGATCCAACTTGATTTGAGTGGAGATCCACTTAAGTATTGCCAGGTCTATCTATCTATCTATCCGTATGTGTATGAGCATATACATTTGTATGTACGTACACGTGTGGGTATATGCGTATGTATGTATGCATGTACGTATGTTTATGCATGTTTTGCAAAATCTAGTCCCTTTTTCGAGCGTATTTAGAGGAAAAAAATCCCTTTTCTTTTTTTTCTTTTTCTAGAACTTTTATCTACTGAAAATATATGCGACATATGCACTTTAAAACAATAGCAACTTACAGTTTGCACCTCTATGCACAGCCAACATAAGCTTCGAAGCACTAACCTATTCATTTGATCTAATGTAGTTAGCACAAAAAAAAAAAAAGAAATCTAAAGAATTTAAAACTAATGAGAAGATAAACAGATATACCACATCCATTCAGTGGTCACAATATATTCAAGAATCTTCTATACATCCCCTTGGTGATATCTTTTTGAAGATAAGTAGTAGGTTGACTAGTTAGAACAATGCAATAATAATTTCCTACTATAATAAGAGCCGATATATGTATGTGGAAGTTGGCACATTAAAGAAGCCAATGGATCTTCAGGAGGTCTGTTAACAACTTGGGACAAAACTGAGATTAATGGGGAACTTGTACACAACAGCTTGTTCTCTATAAACACTAAGTTCACCTTGAAAGATTTGAACCTCCAATGGACAATCACAAACATATACAGGCCACATGACAACAAAATCCGAAAAGCCTATTTCACAGAGATCGAGGAACTAACGAACCGAATTGCTGGAGCATGGTTAATTCTAAGCAACTTCAATATCACTAGATACTCTTCCGAAAGAATGGGGGCAAAGAACAGCTCTATGGTGTAAGGAACTTCAACAAATTCTTGAATCTTAATCTGCTGGAAATCAACATGGCATCCAGAAAATTCACATGGTCCAACTTCAGGGAGCACCCAACCTTGCAAAATTGAATAGATGCTTTACCTCAATAGAGTGGCATGATGCCTTTCCAATGGTGTCCGTTTTCCGCGGACAAGGCCAACCTCTGATCATTTGCCACTGCCACTCACATTCAGTCCGGAACAAACGGATGGGAAAAGGAGGAGAAACTCTTCCGATTCGAAAATATATGGTATAAATTCCCAGGATTTGACAGCCTTATCAAATTGTAGTAGAAGCACCCAGCTCTGAAGATGCTGCAACCAGTATAGTGGCCAAACTACGTTACCTTCAAAACAATCTTAAAAAGTCGAGTAGGGGCAATGTTGGTAACATATTCGAATGGAAAAAATACATTTGCACAAGGATCAGACCATCAGACATGCTGGAAGAGGAAGTTAGTTTCACAGCAGAAGATAACAAAGAAAGCAAAACCTTTAGAATTTTGAATCCCTCTTAACTCAAGAAGAAATATACTGGCAGCAACGATTGAGGAAACAATGGATGAAAGATGGCGACTGAAACATAAAATTTTTTCATATTTGTGCAAACAATCGAAGAGGGCAAAATCAAATGGTAGAGCTTCATGAAAATAGAAGGATAATAACCAGCCAAGAAGACATTCAGAAAACATTCCTCGATTACTACTACTCACTACTAGGAAACGCAAAGGAAGAGCAAGTAGAAGCAATATGGCATCAATTATACTCTGAGACCCCGCCTGACTTAAGCTTTTGGATAAAGGAATAACAGGAAAAGAAATCAAGGAGGCAACCTTTAATCTTGCAAAGAATAAAGCACTTGGGCCAGAAGGATTTCCAACCTCATTTTATCAGATATATTGGGAAATCAAAATAGATATTATCCAAGTTTTTCAAGCTTTTCAGAACTTCATTAAACCTGGCATGACTGAATTACATCTATATCGCTCTCATTCCTAAAAGCTCTTGCAATCCATTAGTTATAGACTTTTTTCCAATCAGTTTGGAGCACAGGATTATGAAGATTATTTCAAAGGTCCTCTCCATCAAGTTGAGCAAAATAATAGGCCACTTAATCTCACCCTCACAGACTACTTTTTTTAAAGAGAGATCAATCTTCGAAAGTTATGTCACTGCAACAGAAATCATCTCCTTCTGCTGAAGAACAAAAGAAAAAGGAATTCTTTGTAAGGTCGATTTGGAGAAAGCTTTTGACTGCATCTCCTGGAAGTTTTTGATAGACCTCATGAAAAACAGAGGTTTCAGATCAAGATGGGTATCATGGATCACCTCTTTGCTAGAAACCACCAGCTCAAGCATATTGATCAACGGAACACTCGGTAACTAGTTCAAAAACAGACATGGACTCAAGCAAGGAAACTCGTTTTCCCCTTAAATATTTATTTTAGTGGCTAACTGGAAGCCGTCGGAGCCCGGTGCCTTGTAAGCTCCCATACTAGTGACTGCTTTTTTACCTCTTCCAGAGTGACAGGGATGGATGACATTGCAACGAGATGAAACTTGACAGCAATAGATCGAATGGAAATAGCCTATATAAGGTAGGCTTCAATAGACACGAGACATCAAGTAGAATTTTCAATCAAGCTACTTTAGAGGGACTCATTGCGGGTGTGGGACCTTTTCATATGATTGGAAGTTCACAGTGCTTGCAATTTGGAGATGATACACTAATTTTGCAGAGAGAAACCATGTACAAATGTAAAAGTTCAACTTATCCTCCTTTGAGCTGTTAACAGGATTGAAGATTAACTTCAGTAAAACTCAGTTAGCGGGCATGAACTTATCAAAAAGCGAAGAAGAGAATCTCTCAAGAATTCTTGGCTGCCAAACTTCCGAGTTTCCAATCCAATACTTAGGTATCCTGCTTCATCACTCATCTCTTAGACCTAAATATTGAAATTTCCTATTGGAAAAAATCAAAAAAGAGGCAAAGTATTAATAATTGCCAGAAGACTGACCTTAATCAATTCAATCTTGAGTGGGGTTTTGGTTTATTGGATGTCAATCCACAAAATTCTGGTAGCAATAATCAAGAAGATCAACACTATACGATGGAGATTTCTATGTGGCCATTCAAACAAAAGTGGAAAACCAGTAAGTTTGGCCAAATGGGACCAAGTATGCAAACCGAAAAAGATGGGTGGCCTAGGCATTGCAGAGCTCAAAATGCTTAAACAAAGCTTCTTATTACTAAAATGGTGATCGAAGATCTTCATTGAATCGCACGAACCCTGGCAGAAACTGATTCAAAAGATATATTACAATAGCAAAGATCCTCTTTATCCCTCAAGCCATCTTTTAAGAATAGCCTCACTGTTCTGGAGAAATATCTTATTCAAGTTTCAGAACTATTCCAGCAATGCTCAACTCCAGAAGTAAGGAATGGTCAGCTAACCTCATTTGGAAAGAAACATGGCACGATGGAGGACATTAGCATTGACAGCTTCATGAAATCGAGGAACTAGATAGCAAATTTCAGAACTCCATTCACTTACGAGGCAACATTAGAATATCAGGCCCTTTTCTCCCCTTTAAGGCAAGTACAACTCACAGATGGAAATGATAAAAGAACATGGAAGTGGAGTCGGACCAACAACTTCTCGGTAAAACAATGCTACAGCTTCCTTATGAGCGGTGAGGTTAAATCCTTTTTTGGGAGAATCATATGGAAAGTACTTATCTAGGAAAAGGTAAAAATATTCAATTGGCTATACTTCAACAACAAGGTGCTCCCAGCTAACAATCCAATAAAACAAGGTTTAGTTGTTAACAACTACTGTCATTTATGTAGAGATCACGAGGAATCAACAGATCATGTGCTAGAACAATGCAGCTATTTGCAAACAATCTAGAGCCAGGTATTCCAAGGTACAAACTCAGCCCATGCCAAGAAGTTTAAACGACCTCTAGCATTTATGGAGGAAAAGGGTGGCAAACAAGGACATGATTCCAGCAATTGATGCTTTAATATCTACAAAATGTTGGAGTATATGGAAGGAGTGTAATGGAAGAATATTCAGATTTGAAGCTTACACATCCAAAGAAGTTTTCAAGAAGATGATCTTTCTTTTCAAAGGTTGAACCTCTTCAACAAGGAGTATTTCATTCGCTAAACTGGCCGCAGCACTCATCGAACAAATAGGAAGCTGATCAGTATGAAAACTGCCTTACTTCCGCTCAAGAGGTTTCAGAAAGATGGCAAAGCGAATGGGTTTGTAAGGCAGGCAGGAGACCTGGGACAACAGATTTTAGAAGAAGGCGGGAGACACGAAACAACTAGGCAACATGAATGGACTATAAAGTTTCTTTAATCCCATTCTGCATGGCAGTGTTACATCCCACGAGACAATAGGATTGTGTAATGCTCACTGAAATGACTCTCATAAAAAGTTGGTGATGTGACCAGATGTGGACTGGCAGACTTAGTGTAAATATATCATTCTTTACACACCCAGGTAAGCAAATAAAGGAACAGGGGAGGAGTCCTTCCTCCTCCATACACTTCCAAAAAAGAGAGAGAAAAAAAAAGAAAAAAAGAGAAAGATATTGTCAAGACTCTAGACTTTCGGGAAAAAAAAAACTATGGGACATTCTAGTTTCAGTGCCAACCTCAAGCAAGAGTCTCACAACACAAAATCGAGCTCCTCAAAGTCAAAAAGGATTACTTGGTTGTTGAATGTCTCTGGCAAGTTAGAGGTTTGGATGATCAATGTGCCATTTTTCAAGCCTCTATCTCCGGCAGCGAGGTGGTCACCTACTCTTCCTGTGGCAACAGGTCAGACTGTGAACAACAGGTCAGACTCTCTTCCCTCTCCCCACTTTTTCTTAGGCTCCCTAAAATGTTTTATTTGCATGAAGCAGCACATCTTGAAGAAATGAATGTTGCAACCAAAACTTTGTACTCCTCTGAAAACAAAAGCTGGGGATCAGGAAATCAAAAGCATGGAACTGGTTTAATCCAGTGCAACCAGCAGCCTAGCAAGAAAATATGGAAAAGGCAAACACTATTCTGTTCCTAGAAAGTAGAATAATTGTCGTCTATCAAATCATTGTCTTTCCCCTCTCTTGATGATTGTTCGTCTCTCAAATTTGTAGCAAAAATAATACACCACCTCTTCCTTTAATGAACATTGAAAAACAAATGATATTGAGTCTTCTTTTGCTAAAAGGCACAAACAAAAACCTTTAGACCATGATGGATATGGGTACTAAGACACAAGTGCTGGATGTGCTATTTAATATTAATTTCTTCATATGTGGACAGCATATTTTGCCGTATCAGCTAAGGGTACTATATTATCCATTGAATCTATGAATATCAATAAACATCGGTATATTATTATATCTTTTATATATTATATAAGAATCTATCACCTGGTGAAAATTTCCAAAAGGCATGCCTAAACAAGAATAAAAGATCAAAATAATAAAGTTAACATAACAAAAATGAATAATTTGATTCCACGACATGACGATTGAAGGGTCAAACATTGTATACCAAAGAAGATGAGACAAGAGTTCTTTTTTTTTTTTCTGAACACAGATCAAGGAAGTTGTGATTTATACACTGTTATTGACCATGACAAGTAGTCAGTAGGATCTTCAAATTTTTAATGTGTAATGGAGACACTTCCATATGTCTCTTCACAACTTTGAGCGCAAGAGGAGGTGCAACAATAGATTCAGTGGGGTCATTATACCGTAGGATCATGATCAAGTTACTCAACACTTGCAATATGTGCCCCATATAAAAGATTTTCTTGAGATATCTCAGGTGACCTATATAATCAAGGACAATCATTAACTAGATTAACATGTTCCTTATTTTCACTTAGCATAGTTCTTCTTCCCAATCAAATAATTGATATAAAATGTAAAAAAAAGAACGTTGGAGGTTTTGGAAGATGAATAGATTGGAAGAATGCTTTGAAATATTAAAAGCATAAGGAACCTTCAAGTGGATCTACTTTCAAACAATAGAATAATCTTTGGTAAGTAAAACAAAAATATTCAAACAAAATTATGTTCCTAGAATCTTTGTCATTTTGCAGATCACAATTTTGAACAAATACAAACATCATAAGAGCCATGAATTATTTCTTTGTTGCTATATTCCCTGACCAAAGAGAGTGACAATGATTTAGACTGTACAAAAAACTATTTCCTTGTGAGTCCAAGCTCTGCCCTCCTTATATTTCCTGTTTTGTCCTTTAAAATATGCAATAAATAAGTCATATATAAGTTTCTTTGAATTACCGAATTACTAGAGTCTTCCACATGATGCATGTGCAAATCTCGCAAGTTTTTCTGTGGGGATGGCGAGGCCTGGGCTTTTACAAGAATTTTTTAAACGGTGAGAGAAATAATGCCTAGGAAATGGAGATTGAGGTTCCTAGTGAATGATTTACGACCAAGTAGCTCACTCTAAAATTGGAAAGCCTACATTATATACAGCATAGTTATTAGACTGTAGCCACATTAATCCTCTAATACATGACATCAGACGGAGCTAACAAGAGATCCTAGTCTGCGATATAGAACAAGATAGCAAGCAAGCACACTTCTGTTCGCCTCTTCACCACCAAGCCAATAAGCATGAAAATTTAAGGAATTGCTGCAGATTGGTGGCTGCCTAGAGAAACACCAGTTCAATCTGTGCCCCAGCTAGGAGGCGTCTATCTCATCCCAATCACATGGAGATGATCCATCAAGATAAGGTACTTGAATTCTTTTTGTTCTGAAAAGGATGATATAAATGGGACCATCCAGCAATCAGGATTGCTCAAAGAAATTTTAATCTTCTATCTGATGAGAAATTTCTTTTGTTTCATGATAACATTTGCATACACTTCCAGCTGGTGCATTTTTTAAGTGGCTACCTAAAACTTTTTCTTTTATTTTAATTCACTTTGTCAAATCATGGGCAAGTGATCCATGGAAATCAACTTATCTAGGAGTTTGCATCGTAGGAACAAAAAATTATCATGACTAAAATTCATTCATTATCAAAAGAAACCATAGACAAATTATGATGTACAGCTTCTAAGACTCAACATATAAGTCTAAAAGTCAAATGGACATACTTTAAACGGCAGATGGTTTTTAGTTCATAAAAAGCGTTTCATATATTGAATGTCATAAAATATCAGAACTGTACCTTTTGCTTTTGACCTTTATTTTTTATTTCCAAGACCTCCCAATCCAAGTAAATCTTCAAAATAAACCATGTCATCATTTTGCAGCCAAATCCTGATAGAAAACAAACACTAATTAGTGATTGTCATAAATCATAGATCATAAATCATGTCATGATATGGGTACAAAGGTCCACTATCATGTTGGCCAAGATGAAAAATCAAACTTGGAAGGAGATGAAGATATTTAATCGACTGCGTCACTCTCTCTTCCCACCCCTGCAGAAGCAAATTGAGAGACTTGGGATCATAGTTGCATTCTTTTAGGGCATCGTAATAGAGAGGACCAACGTCCAAACTTCCAAATACATATCTTAAATTTTGGGAAATCTGAAAGTTAAATAGTTGGTGAAAACAACATCATTGAAGTAATTATTCAAAGAACATTTGGCTTGGAAAAAATTTGGAGGTCAGAGAAAAACAAAACTCCATCATGTTCCAATGTCCCAGCAGAACTACACCCTCTGGTCTGTTTGCCGTTACTCTCTTCCGCAAACTTTTTTCTAACCCCATAAAAAAGAACCTACCCTCAAGCTATCCTTTCTTTCCATTCATCAGGCCACCTCCATCTCATCTTCAACAAAACCCTCCTAACATGTTTGCGGAGCTCCACATAGGGTTTCTCCTACGGGAACTTAGAAAGAAGGCCAAGGATTTGCGGTTTCACATCAAGGAGATGGACTGATTGCAGTCAAAAGGAGCCGAAACAGATCAGATCAGATCAGAAGCAAAAAGAGAGAGCGGAGAGGATGGAAAGATCAGATTACCTAAGATCTAGAGCAATGCCCTCATCCCTTCCGGGAGGTCTCCAACGGTGAGAGAAGGGAGGGCGGCTCTGGAAGGAGAGATGCCTGAGTGGATTCATCAGGATCTATCTCGGAATGCCGGGGTGAATCCGTTGGGATCTCGATCACGACGGAGGATCCGACTCCCACGGTAATTCAATCGACGGAAGACTATCCGTGAAGACCCGTGCACAGGTGTATGTTTAACTCTAGTTCGATAGATCTTCGTACCTATTCAAGAGGGGAAAGAGGGTGCACTGGCGTAGTGTGAGAACCTAATGGCTAGCCGGCGGCGACCATTCGGCGTCCAGCAAGGTAGATTGGTTGGGCTCCGGCCAACCGATGTGGTATCAACGATGGGCGGGGCATTGTGTAACTCCTGGACTCGGCCCTGCAAGTGCATTTGGCTCCCGACGACCAGATCGGGTGGCTTGGTGGCAGTAGGGGGCGGGGCATCGAGGGTCTTTGAAGCGGAGGGTAGATCGACGGACTCCAATAGCTTGTGATCCGGTCGGAGTGCTCCCGTCAGCAGGCGAGATCCCAGTGGTCGGCCGGGCCGGCGAGGCAATCTCGACCTACTCTGTTTTTGGCTAACATTCTCTCTTTCAGGCGTCATGGACCGAAAAGGGAAGGCGCCGATGGGGAAGACGACAGAGGGAGCGGTGAGAGGACCGGGTAACTCTAATGATAATGGGCGCGGCGCTTGATCGCGGCCGGGGCCATGGGTCACTCGGTGGCCCACGGCCACGGAGGTTGAGCGGTTGAGTCGTCGCTTCCCGGACATCCTTCACCTACCAGAGAAGCCGATCATGACGGCCCGGCTGAAATGGGAAGGGTGAGCGCTGGTGGCTCGCAGTTTCGGCTGCCGTATCCCGGCGGAGTGGGTGGCCAAGGATGTGGCCGCTCGGGCAAAACTGAAGGACGTGGTGGCCGTCCCGCTCGCGGACGACTACCTCGCCCTATAGTTCCGGTCGACGAAGAACCGGGACCGTGCCCTGAGACAGCGCTGGTGTGGCTCCGCTTGCCCCGCCTACCGTCGGAGTATTGGTCGACTTCGACCATCCTCCATATTGCGGCTCGGGCGGGACGGTCGATCGCGGTGGACGGTGTCACTGAGCAACAGGGGGCGATGGGTTTTGCCCGGGTAAAGGTGGCGATCGACACCACGGCACCCCTGTTACCGGGGGTCTTGATCTAAGGGATGACGAAAGTGCGCTGGCAGCCTTTCATCTTCGAAAACGTGCCGGCGGTCTGCCCCCGTTGTGGGCAAATGGGCCACGGGGTCACCGCCTGTCGTCTACTGGCGACTGGCCGAGCGGCGGAAGGCTCACCCTCGGGGGGGCAGTAGACCCTGGGGCGGAAAAGACCAGTCTCCTCCGGCCACTCAGGAGGAGAACCAAGGGCCAGTCTATGGCCCTTGGATGGTGGCGACATGGAGACGAATCCCACAAGAGGATCGCCCGCCGGGGCCGGGGGAGACGATCGACCCTGATAGGGGGCCCGGGTCGTCCTCGACCCAGTTGCCATCCCCAGCAATTGGTCAGACCTCGCCGGCGTCCCCGACGGACACCGACGGTTGGCAGAAGCCAACGAAGGTACTGCGCCACCGGTCGCCGTTGATCGGTGGTGGGGATTTGTCGGCTACGGATCCCCCAATCGGCCATGTCCGGGTTGCCCTGGTCGGCGACCCAGGACTCGACTCGGTCGAATCGGGGGACCCGGGGCCAAGCCGGCGGGTCGACCCAGTTGTCTCAGTCGACCCGGTCCCCCCGCAGGCCGAC